>JBBGZY010001030.1:3007500-3210000 GCA_037952925.1 Lithobates clamitans | reverse complement strand
CTCTCACAGACAGAAAATGTCACAGCAAGACTCTCCATTTGAGTCAGATACAGAACAAATCCTCTCACAAACTTCTCCACAAGCCTCCTCAGCATCCCCAGTAATATTATTACAATTTGAAAAGATGCTTCATAAGGCTTTAAAACAAACCTCAGACCAAATAACAAAAAGCCTAACCAAAGAAATAAGAGAGCTGGGAAACCGCACCGCAGCCTTAGAAATAAAAATGGATGAAATTGAAATTACAACCCAAGAAAATATAACAGAATTGAAACAATTAAAACAAGAGAATTTAATACTTCAAACTAAGCTTGAAGATTACGAAAATAGAGCCAGACGTTCAAACTTGCGCATAAGGAGAATACCTGAAACTGTGACAGACCTGCAATCTACTATTACTGCTCTATTACAAGAACTAAAGCCAGATATCCCTATTGAACGTTTAGAACTGGACAGAGTACACAGAGCCCTCACAGCCAAAAAGAAAGATGGACCCCCACGTGATATAATCACAAAATTTCATTATTACAGAACGAAAGAACAAATACTAATTGCTGGAAGAGAAAAAAAGGAACTTAATTTTCAAGGACACAATTATCAAATTTTTGCTGACCTATCCCAACTTACTATTACTAAAAGACAATCCATGAAACCCCAACTAATGGAACTGCAACGCCACAACATTATGTATCAATGGGGCCTCCCCTTTTCAGTCAGATTTAACTACCAAGGTACAATTTACAGAAGCAGATCAGCAGATGAACTACAACAAACCCTTTTAAAATTAAATCTGACAGAACCCACAAGCAGCAACTCTCCCACACGCAGAAGAATGGCATCATCTTCACCTTCAAGCAGCACCCAGAAAATTTCAGAACAAAATGGGAATCATCATTCTCACAAAAGAGGCCGTTATGCCACATCATCCATGGACCAAGAAGATTCAATGGACTGACATCCTAATTCCTGATATCTCTTCATTTATTATACTAAGAGATGGTTCTCTATAAAAAAACCTGTATTTATAACTGAATGTAACTGCATTCTGATAGTCACACACTGTGTGGGATCATGTTACATTCCAGTTATATTTCTTATTACTTCTGATTCATATAGCCTTAGAATATATAAGTGAAATAAGGAAATTCTTGTTCAGTTATATATTTTCAGGTAATAACAATAGATTTATTACTTTTTAGGACAAATATGTTCAATAATCCAGAAGTAATGGAAGCTTTTTCTTTCTTTTCTTAAAACAAATATATTATTACCTAACTAGTTCCTGAACTATGTTTTTGTTTATTCTAATCTGAAGCAATACAACCTCAATTTTATGAGTTAACATATCTAAACAGTTACATATGAATAAAATATGTAATTGTTTACTCTAAAAGGGTTAAAATCCCAAAATAATTCAAACTATCTTCATCAATACCAAAGCTATTAACAGTACCTTTCTAACTGAATTATTTAGCCTAGGGCAAGACTAACCATATACAACCACCCTGGAATAAATAATTTCAACAAAAACTATATTCTGCACTCCAATTAATGAATCATCATTTTGATGTCTTTTGACATAGCACTTCTCTCCTGTAAGCGGAAGATCCGTGTACCCCCATTAGCCCTCCTCATTCTCCCAACCATATTATGTGGGAGTGTGACGAAGGCACTTATTCCCCTGAGAGAGATATTTTATTCTCTTTCACGGGTAAATTGTGATTACTTGCAAAAAATAATTTATACAATGTATCATCTAATCTCATATGTTTTTTGTTTACTCTTTACTCCAGAATTCACTGGTTTCTTTTCTATCTTTTCATCTCTTCAGTCCACACAGGTTGATCTGCGCAGTTAGCTCTGCATAACAAAAAGTAAGTCAAAACTATTTGATCTGTTGCCATGGCACCACTGAATATACTTTCCCTGAATGTTCAGGGAATAAATGTCCCTCAAAAAAGGACCAAAGCCTTCCGTACTTTCCATAACAAGAAGGCTCACATAGTATGCCTCCAAGAAACACACTTCACCAAAGATTCTACTCCAAAATATATTTCTCCTTTTAATCAACAAATTTACACGGCTTCTGCCTGTACCAAACAAAGGGGAACTCTAATTGCATTTCACCGATCCACACCATTCACCTTATCATCAGAAATTAAAGACCCAGAAGGTAGATACCTGATACTCATGGGTTATATAATGGATACAGCAATCACGGTGATTTCCTACTACGCTCCTAACAAACAACCTACACCATTCCTCTCACATATATTACAAGTGATTAATACACACAAAATAGGAACAGTGATAATGTGCGGGGATTCGAACCAGGTCCTCCTCCCATTTCTAGATAAATCACCTTTTACACCATCCAAAATAACCTCTAGATTACCTTTTTCTCAACTTCTTTCCAAATACAATCTGGTAGATTCGTGGAGAGAAAGTAACCCAATGAAAAAGAAATTCACTTATTTCTCGCACCCTCATTAACCCTTCACCAGAATAGATCAAATTTTTCTTACAATAGCAATGATACCAGAAATGATTGCATCAGATATAATTCCGATTCCGTGGTCTGACCATAATGCAGTATACACTACTATAGCCTCAGCCATACCAAAAGCGCATGACCCAACTTGGTACTTACCGGACATAATGCTCAAACACCCACTACATCAGATGGCCATTGAACAAGCTTTAAAGGAATACATATCAATTAATAATACAACAGACATTTCCCCAATAACACTGTGGGAAGCTCATAAGCCTGTCTTGCGTGGTACAATACAAAGACAAATGGCACCATTTAAACGGGAACGCAAAAATCTAGCAAAAAAACTAGAACTCAATTTTAATGCAGCCTACATATCATTCCAAGATAATCCATCTCAGAGTACAAAATCTCATCTGGAAAAATCTAGATTGGAATACGATCTATTTCTCACTGAGTCAGTTGATAAATCCCTCAAACGCTCCAAACACAATTTCTACATGAATGCAAACAAACCAGGTACATATTTGGCTCGGGCATTAAATTCAACTAACAAATCTTTCAAACCAATACGTTTGAAATTATCAAAAAATGTTTATACTTGTAATCCAGTTAAAATAGTCCATAAATTTCACTCACATCTCGCAACTTTATACAAGACAAACAATGAATTTAATCCTACAGAGGCTGAATCCTTCTTCTCAAAAATAACCTTACCTGAGTTGTCTCAGAATCAAAAAAGCAGTTTGGATGAGCCTATAACTATAGATGAAGTTGCTAACGCCATAAAAGACCTAAAACTTAACAAAAGACCAGGCCCAGACGGCTACTCGGCTTTATACTATAAAACATTCTCAAAAATACTCTCTCCCATTCTCACTGAAACTTTTAACAAACTTCTAGGACATTCTTTTCGGCAAGAAACACTAATGGCAATTGTTTGTATGATCCCAAAACCCCTTTCTGATACTTCCTGTATCCTGGCAATATATGCAATATTCATCACAAAAATGGGGCTTTGGACCCCACTTTTTAACATGGATCAAGGTATTATATAATAAACCCAAAGCCTATATAAAATATGCTGGATACAAATCTGATGCCTTTAATATCGAAAGAGGTACCCGACAGGGTTGCCCATTATCTCCCTTATTATTTGCCCTTATACTCGAACCCATGGCCCAATACATCAGAACAAACCAAACTATAACTGGCATTGAAGTAGGAGGTATTACACACAAATTATGTATATTTGCAGATGATATATTACTTTTTCTTTTATCACCACAGGTCTCTGGTCCTAACTTAATACCAGCTCTTGATGGATTTGCAGCCCTATCCGGCCTTATGATTAATCCTAAGAAATGCCTAGTGCTTAATATTTCGCTCACAAACATGGAATTGATCCCGGCTAGGGCTGCACTCCCATTCACATGGGCAGAAAAATCAATCCCATATCTTGGAATTCATTTAACAGCATCTCATTCTGACTTATTCTCAACCAATTATCCTCCTGTATTAAGACAGATCACAAATCTAATAAAACAATGGTCGCAACTTCCTTTATCCTGGATAGGGAAGATTAATGCAATCAAAATGACTATTCTACCCAAATTGCTTTATCTATTCAGAGTCCTCCCTATTCCAATTCCTTCCTATTTTTTAAGAATAGTACAAAAAAGAGCAACTTCGTTTAAATGGGGCTCTTCTAAACCACGTATACCTATATACACACACTACATCTTCCCAAAAATAAAGGAGGCCTGGGATACCCTAATTTTACTAACTACTACAGAGCAGCACATTTGGCCAGTCTGTCCAAATACCATGCAAAACAGGACATCCCATTATGGGTATTTATAGAGGCTTCAGAAAATGACCCTCTATTAATATCAAACTTGTTATGGCTTGATCCTAAAGACCGCTTTAAAATCCATAATCCCATAACTAAACACTTCTTATCTCTCTGGGATAAACTAAAGACCAAATATCAGTTACAATCTCCACACAATCCTCTCCTTTCTTTTATCAGAAATCCGGCCTTTTATCCGGCATGGATCTACCCAAATTCTTTTAAAGCTTGGACAACATCAGGCATTCAGACACTAAATGACTTCATAGCATCTAAATCATTCCTTTCATTCCCATCGCTTAGAGAAAAATATGATCTACCAAACTCTGAGATATTTAGATATCTCCAAATCAAAAATTTCTATACACCATTCCTAAAGGGGGATACACCATTATCCCAATTATCCATTTTTGAATCAATCTGTACAAAAGATCCATTTGATAAAGGTACAATTTCATCACTTTATAATCAATTATATGGAGTAGTAAATCTTAATAGACCCTCTTACGTTCAGAGGTGGGAGGAGGACCTGGGACGAACTTTAGAAGACACGGACTGGTCTAACATATGGCTCACATCTAAGTCATCTTCACCCAACATCTTAGCACTGGAGACAAATTATGAAGTCCTAACTCGCTGGTACCTTGTACCCGCTAGAGTGGCAAAATATTCACCTAATACCTCAGCTCTTTGTTTTCGAGGATGCCCAGAAATAGGCACACATTTACACATATGGTGGACGTGCCCAGTAATCCAAACCTTCTGGAAGGAAGTCTTCGTGATTGCATCTAAAATATTTAAAAAAATAATACAACCAGATCCATATATAACTTTACTTAATCTAAAACCGGAATGGTTAACACTCTCTCAATTCAAACTTATGATCCAACTAATAACGGCTGCAAAACAAACAGTGGCCAAGGCATGGAAATCTCCTACATTGGTACTAGCAGAAACAATTCACAGAATGAATAATACAATGTCCCATGCTAAGATGGTAGCCATCGATCAAAATCAAATTCCAAAATTTGAAAAACTTTGGCATCCTTGGATAAAACAACAGTTCCTGTCAAATTTCAATGACTCTGTCCTGTTGCCATAGTAACAGATTAAATGACTTACAGAGACACCCATTCTAAGGCTTCAAAGAGAACTAAAAAGAATAATAAACTGACGAGTGGGACAACCTTGTGGACCATACCTCTGCCTTTCTACCCTTTTTCTTCTTTCTCTTTCCTTTTCTCCACCTTACGATTAAAGCTCATTATCAGAATTTATTTGACCTATATACACTCTACCTGTAAACAATATGTATAGTAGGTATAAATCATTTAAATACCTACAAAAGTAACTAAGGAAATGATATATATCTTTAATTTAGGTTTACGTGAACCCAATGTTTAATATTTGAAATTTCATGATATTTACCTATATAAACCCTACTGTAAAACAATGAGCTTACTTTATAGATCCTTGTAAACTTACTTTATGTATCTTTATAATATTGTATACTCAATAAACTTCTTTTGACAAGAAATATTTAAAAGGATTTGATAGATATTTTTTTTTACTCCACTCATGTCCCTTTATTACATCCTTGACAGAAATGCCAGATGGATATCCAAATCTGAAAAAAAAGAGTATCTTGGTAGGCCATTCTATTAATTTGAAGCTTAAAGTGGCTGTAAACCTCAGATGTAAAATCATAGGTGTGCACAGCCTTTTGCATTGGGCTGTGCTCGCCAAAGCTCAAAACACACATACCTTTCTCTGTAGCCTCAGCTGCACTGGACAGTGAATTAACGGGTGGTGCTTTGTGCTGAGCGGCCTCCTGTTCATTCACAAACGGAAGCATAGTAAACACGGTTTACTATGCTTCAGTTATGGATGAACACAGCGAGTGAGTGTGTTCACTGTGTTCATTTAGAAAAGGAGTGTGCCAGAAAATTACATATTTACCAGCCCCTTTCCCCACTCTCCATTATGAAACATTGCCCGCAGGAGCCAGGGGGAGAGGAAAGGAGGAAACCAGTAGCATTTCGGGTGGGGGAGGGCTCAACACAAGGAAAAGCCCAGGCAATAGGGGGAATGCAATCGGCACTGCATGCAGTGATTAGGATGTGCCCAGGCACACCCCCTGTGTACGCCTATGCACGAAATATAAAATATTATAAAGCATATCTCTCTAAAATCTGTACTTGTCTCAATTAAGAGCACTGAGTGTGATTTATGTCTGATTTTTCCTCTATCAAGGATGTAGAGAAGATTAAGGATAGAGGAGCAGTGCAAATCTGAGTGCAGAAATGATACATTTAGCTTTAATTGAAGGTAATGCACCCACTGGAAGGCAGATAAGTATAGTCACATCAATATTTAACAGCCATGTGTGGTGGAGAGATCTGTGATAGCAGCTAGGAAGTGTGGTGTCATCACTCCCGATGGCGCCGTTGGTTTCCGGGGTCTCGAGCTGGATGGCGGAGGCACAGAAGAAAGCTGTCACAAGTCTTATGATACATCATGGGCTGTGTGAATGCACGCATCCAGAGCGTGCGTGCTCCTTCATCAGGCAGTCCTGCCTGAAGGAGCATGCATGCTCCAAATGCAGGCATTGTCACAGCCTGTGATGTACTAGAAGACTTGTGACAGCTTCCTTCTGCACATCCTCCATCCAGCTCGAGACCCCGGAAACCAACGGCGCCATCGGGAGTGATGGCACCGCGCTTCCTAACTGCTATCATGAATCTCTGCACCCCACATGGCTGTTAACAATTGATGTGCCTATACTTATCTGCCTTCCAGGGAGTATATTGCCTTCAATTAAAGATGATTGTATCATTGCTACACTCAGATTGGCAATGCTCCTCTCTTTTTCTCCACATACAGAGTCTCTTCTTTTCTTCAGCAGGCTGCCTAACCTAGTGTGCAACAAACAGTTTGTCCCTCCTATGGGTACCACCCAGGACTAATGGACCATTATAACCCATAAGGACTTGTCACTGTCCCTCACTCTTTAATTTGGTTTTAATATATAGTGTTACCCAATTGCATTCCCAGCTAGTGGTGTTCCTGCCCTGACTATAGAGCTCCAAGCGTGTCAGTCATCCTCCCGAGAAGAGAAGACTGCAGATAAACAGGTGCAACTTACATAGGAGGATTTGTTTCATCTCTGTGTATCACTTGGGGCCAGTCACTTCACTGGGTATATGTAAGGGTTTGCAATCACATACGGCTCCATTCACACTAATGCATTTTTTCATGCCGTTTGCTTTTTGTAGAAATGCAGGACATTATTTTTAACATGGGTTCCTATGGAACACTTTCACATCAATGCATTTTTGTGCCTCTGCATTTTTGGAAAGGGTCAGGGACTTTTTTTTCGCACAGCATGCAGGGTTTTGCATGTAATAGACTTTAATGTATTTGCATCCAAAACGCAACTACTGTGTTTTTCAGTGATTTTTGCAGCGATTTGCATTTTGTGTTTTTTCTTGCTTTACATTCACTGTATATAGCTGGTTGCTAAGGAGCCAGCCAGGAAGCCGGCCATCATGTCCTTAACAACCGATGAGTCATCAGCTGTCAGCGGGGCTCCCCGCTGACAGCTGAATGTAAAAAAAATATTGACAGCAAAAAAAAAAAAAATTGTTAAAAAAATGGCATGGCCCTGCCCCCCCAGGTCCATACCAGGCCTTTGGGTCTTGGTGTGAATTTGGAGGGGACACCCAATGCCAAAATTGAAAAAAAAAAAAAGGCGTAGGGTCCCCCCCAAAATCCATACTAGACCCGAGTCTGAGCATGCAGCCTGGTAGGTTACCAAAAAAAAGTGTAGTGCTACAAAACACAGGAGGTTTTTGACAAGTCCTTTATTAAAAATCGTGTCTTCTCCCTCCGGTCTTTCTTCTCCCTCTTCTCTCACCGGTGGTTTTTCTCCCTCCGCTGTCTTATTCTTTCGGGGTTTTTTCTCCCTCTTCTCTCTCTGGTGATTTCTTATTCCTCTTAGCTCTCCAGTGATATCTTCTTCATCCATCACTGATAAAAACAAAAAACACGGTCTCCTTCCAACGCTGGCTGCCTCCATTGTGTCGGCTCCCGCTGTCTGCCATTTCTTATATAGCCATGGGGCGTGGCTATTTGGTGACATCACCTGGAGAGCCAGCCCCTTCTGACATCAGGTGGCATCACAAAGGGCGGCTTTCTGGGTGACATCACCTTATGGCCACGCCCCATGGCTATATAAGAAGGGCCTGGTATGGACCTTTGGGGGGACCCCACGCCTTTTTTTTTCTTTTTTTTACATTCAACTGCCAGCGGGGAGCTAGTGACTCATCGGTTGTTAAGGATGCGGCGGCTGGCATACCAGCCTGCTTCGCAGCAACCGGCTATATAAGGTAAATGTAAAAAAAAAAAAAAAATTGCTGCAAAGTTGCTGTAAAAATGTGGTTAAAAAAAATGTGGAAAGCACTACAGAAACACTCAAAAGCAACATGCATAGATGTGAATTGAGCCGGAATAGCAAGAAGCCACTTTTCTGAACTGTGCTGTCTACATTTTTTTGCTGCACATCATGTTAAGCTCCAAATCAAACATATACAGTACATGCAAGCTGGAGCTGGGGAACACACCCACAATGCAACTGGTTCCTAAAATCCAGGATTTTCCAAGGGATGCTAGAAACAAATTCAGAATACGCAGAACTATGTGTAGACAAGCAATGTATATAATAGTGTCGGGTTTACTTTAATGTAGCACCCTCCTAGGTAGATTGCTAGCAGGATTAAGACAAATTTAGTTTTTGGCTCCTCTGTAGCCAGTGGAGCAAAGTTTGATTGTTTTTGGTTTTTCTAGGTTCTGCCAGGTTCCAAGCTTTACTGCCTCCCCCTGTTTTCTGGTGAGTTCTAGAATTTTGTGGATTCAAAGAGGTAGACCCTGTGCATATTCATACAGCCTCAGCCAATCTCTGGGAGGACGGATGATGCTATGGTGTGTATAATTAGGTTGGGGCCTGGAACAGTAGGGTCCTTGTTTTTGTGGAGAAGACCCAGCCTGGTGGGCTGTGGCTCTGTGTCACTTAACTGGAGTTTGCAGGAGGCTATCGAGTTCCAAGCTCTGGGAGAGCTGAGGGATCTATCTCTGAAGTTGCTGGGAGAAGTTTGGAGGAAGTCCACTGAGGATCTGGCCTGGAGGCTCACAGTACAAAATCTGGATGGTATTGGAGAAGGGCACCAATATACCCAGGGCATAGTGAGTAAGGGCTTAAAAAAAGAGAGAGATCCTAGTGACTGTCCTTGCTAAACCTCAGAGAGACTATTCAAGAATTGCTGGCTTAGGACTGCTTATTCATTGGAGCATCCTGAGTTGTATGTTCACTCCCAGCCACAAGGGGGGTTCCCCATGAAGAGTTCAGTAAAAGCCATAGAGTGTCCACTGTTGTACTTTGCACTGAATTTGGATGCACTGCCTGTTTCTTGAGTTGTGAGACTGTGGAGCTGTGGTGTGCCAGGCACCTCATAGGGAATGAAGCCTAGAAAAAAAACTGCTAGACTGGTCTGGGGTGTATAACAACAAAAATAAAATCATAGGCTGGATATAGCTTGTTAAATATATTACATTACAAAATGTGCCTTATTTTTCAAATATTCTGTGAAAATAAACAAAAAAAATGGCTCTTGTCATGCAGATACTTGGCCCGCTCTACTTGAAAACATTCCACTTATAACAGTAAATGGTAAAATGATAATACTAATAATAATAATTTATTGTGACACTTTAGTCTAAATGTAAAGCTTATAGTTTCTCATTACTGTCACTGAAATTCAACACAAAAAAGATTAGTCCCCAAGACAACTGTGTAGTTAAACAGCTGACTACAGATCAGTTCGGTATGTTAGTGAAATATGCCTATTGCTGTGTAAATCTCAAGAATAAGAATGTCATATATTGGTACTAAGGGTCATTGCTCTTACCATTGAATAAAAACCCAGAGTGACAGCTGATGATGATAGTCCATTAGAGATCAAATGACCACTTTCATCCTATTCCATTCTTTGATTTCTTATATCTTCCAGCCACAGCACGTTCATAGTTGATGGTGGGGGTAAAAATAGATGTCAGATCCCGACAATATCACAGCATGCATGTACCTTTTTGTACAATGCTCTAATAAATGATCATTGTCATAACTTGTATGCATAATTTCCTGATCAGTCACAAAATACAGCAACATTATAATAAAGAAAAATAAAACGTTACCATTTATTAATAATAATTATCCTTGAACTTTAAGCACTTTACTTAGGCTAAGGTGAAGTCTGTAGTCTATTACTGGCAGGAGGAAGCATTTTCTCAGTCTCTTCTCCCCAGTGATCAGACTGCAGCATTGTAGCTTTGAAGCAAGTCACAAGATGAGAGGCTGCTGCAAGGGGCTGATCTGTATCAGACATTTGTGAACTCAGCCAAGAATGATACAGACACCAGAAAGTAGATGCTGACCCTGAATGATGTCTGAACAAAGAAGGCTTCATCCTTCTGGATTAAAAAAGCTGATGATGGTGTAATTACTAAAACAAATATGATCTCTGAAAAAAGCAAGAAAAATCCTGTGTCACATTTACACACTATTGGATATGCATGCACCTTATATTAAAAAAAATACACCGGGGGCGTGGCCAAGTCAGGCATGTGAGAGGACGCATCTCCCACAGCTCCCGGCAGTGATCTGGTAACCGATCCTCCCCCAGCCCACATACCGACTTTACATCGACATATGCAGCACGGGTACGATCCGGAGACCCCAGGGGAACATCTGCCGGCCTTTTGCACCAGGGGAAAGTCTCGAAAAGGACAACTGGAGATGTTGGGCCTAGAAATCCAAGATGGCGCCACGGCGGCCTCAGTGAAGAACACACCGCGCGGACAGGACAAAACAAAGGACCTGGCCCTAAATCAAGTAAGCCTCCCAAGCATCCTGGTAGGGATGCCCCTAGAGACATGCTCTATTATGCACAAAAGATGTCTGGGACTCTGGGGACAGAACAGCCATCTCGCCCTGCAGGGACACAGCACATGAAGGAGGGCATACAGGCAGATTCTCTCCCTATTCACTGGGGAGAGGAGGAGGGGGAGCAGACAGCCCATGCATCTGGGGAACCACACAGCTCAGCAGACCTGGACACTGTGCAACCCACTTTGGCTGATATTCTTAGAGCTGTAAATAATTGTACAGCCTCTGTTAACACTCTGAAGGAACAGTTTGGGGGCCCGAGAGAGGATGTGTCATTGTTAAGGCAGGACATGCAAAAGAGCGCACTACTGCAGTGGAAAATAGAGTCAGTGACATGGAAGATCAGTTACCACCCATGGCGCAGGACACCAGAGCAGCATTGCAACTAGCCAAAGCAGCAAACGATCATGCGGAGGATATGGAAAATCGCTTAAGGCGAAACAATGTTCGCATAGTGGGGTTGCCTGAGAAAGTTGAGGGTAGGGACCCCACTACATATGTGGAAAACTGGCTAGTGGAAATTTTTGGTAAAACCGCCTTTTCTCAATTTTTTGCGGTGGAACACGCTCACAGAGTGCCCTCACGCCCGCCTCCACCAGGGGGCCCCCCAGATCCATCCTAGCCAGAATTCTTCATTATAGGGATAGGGAAGCTGTGCTGAGACAAGCTCGTGAAAAGGCTAATGTTTTACATAACGGTACCCGAGTGTCCTTTTGCCCGGTCTTTTCGGCAGAAGTCCAGAGACGCAGAGCCAAATTCACGGATGTCAAATGCAGGCTGCGACTTCTGCAACTTCCGTATGCTATGTTGTACCCGGCGAAACTTCGGATAGTAGTGAGAGGCTAGGCCCAGTTCTTTGAATCCGCTAAGGAAGCCGCAGCCTGGTTGGATAGGAATGAGCAGGCACTGAAGAGACAGGTGCCACTGGAGGATGATTGAGCTAACCACGCAGATTATTTCTAAGGAGCTTAACAGCAGGATAAAAGCATTCCTGACTGATCCTATGGACAGGGAACAAGAAAATACCCTCTCTATAAATTGAAAGATGTTCCTTGGCTGGGGGACAAAATATTCCTAAACACAGTAAAGAGAGCGAATCGGATCAAAGTTGAACATGCAGATGCTTACTTCAAATAAAAAGGAGCGATGGATGCTCGTTGACAATGTTAAAGTTGCCACGTTGGCAAAGTGCGAAGTTTACAGCATGAGTCAGCTTCTTGTTTTACACTCCCCTGTTGTTGTGGGGAAGCTTGTAACAGCACGGGAAAAGCGTAGAGTATACGTACACTCAGTTGATCAAGACCGTATTGTTCTCATTGTATACACCAGATCCAGAGGAACCACAGCATGAATGAGGATACACCGACTCGCATATTTGCGAATACATCTCCAGCCTCCAAACACTGTTCACCGGAAAGCATGGCGGACATCCCTATAGTATCTTGGAACGTTAGGGGTCTCCACTCCCCCTTAAAGTGCACCATGATTCGCCTATCATTCCACACACACTTCCTACTCTAGGGGGGTGAGTGTGCTGATTCACGGAACACTGGACTATGAGGAATTTGCTAGTGAAATTGATACTGAGGGTCGTTATGTTTTTCTCCATTGCAGGTTGGGTACATTGATATGTGTGTTGGCTGTGGTATACATCCCTACTCCTTTCACGGCGGCGGTGCTTAGGTCTCTGCTTACATTTTTGGATGGCAGGCCTGACGCGCTGTTGTTGGTGATGGGGGACTTTAACTGTTGTCTGAACCCAGTTGAGGATAGACACCTGGGCCCCCTGGCACGGTTGTTGCAAGAGGTGGGCTGGGTGGATATCTGGAGACACCGGAACCCTGGGGTCAGACAGTTTACTTGCTTTTCCAAAACACATGGCAGTCTGTCCAGAATTGATCTGGGGGTGTGCAGCTTAAACATGCTCCCTTTCAAAGGCGGCGGGCGGGGGTGGGGGATGGATGCAGTGAGATCGCTCCACTAGCCCAGGCAATCAGCTGCAGCAAGTCTCAATGATTTCCTAGACCTCCTTGGCCCTCCCTCCCAGCATACTGCCAAACAAGCAATCCCATACCCGCTGCTTTTTTGGGTGCCTGCCACCAGGATATGAAACAAGATTAAAGGAGAAAGGATTACTGGTGAAAAGTCCCTGGGGCTACGGGGCGACTGCCGGACTCCTATGATCCTAGAGACCCGGCCTAGACTACAGGGAGGAAGGACGGAGGATCGCGGAAAGAGGCGACTGTGAGTGTGAGCGGTAACATCCGAACCTCACCGGAAAAACACGAGGCAGGACGTGTCCTGCCAAAGCCTGACGAGCGATACCGAGTCCTACCACCAAAACAACCGAGACAGTGGAGACAGTGAGGGTGAGCGGTAAGATCCGAGCCCCACCGGAAAAACACAAGGCAGGACGAGTCCTGCCGAAGCCTGACGAGAGATACCGAGATCTACCGCCAAACAACTGAGAGGAGTGGAACTTCATCGCTCGAGCAAGGAGTGAAACAGCACATAGGGCAGGAACCGGGTCCCGCTGAGAGTAAGGGCGAAGTTGCGGGGTAACCAACCGAACCGCGGAACACCCAGAAAGATCTTCTGATAAACCTGGGAGGAATTGGGAGGAATTCCCTAAACGACCATACAGCCTAAACACGGATGAAGGCAAGGTAAGACGACACACTTTTTGTTTATAAAAAAAGGCACATTTCCGCGGAACAATCATTAAGCTATAGTGACTGATAGAGGAGATTATATAGTTCAGTGGAAGACTGTAAAAAAGAGGTATAGGTGAGAGCTATACCCTCCTACTGCTAAATAGTTTAAGTAGAACATGCCTCCCAAAAGTACACACACTCAGAAAGCCAAAAGAGGATCATTAGGGGGGACATCAAAGAATCCCCATAAACCCGCATCAACACAAAAATCTGATATTAAGGGTTTTTTTCAGCAACCTTCAGAACAGCAAAAGAACTCTACTATTAGGGAGCTAAATTTCTCATCTCCTGCCAGAGAAGCGGAACGGGGAACGGGTAACAGCCCCAATGAGGATACATATCACCCTATAATTAATCTAGAGGGAGCAAATGGCGGCCCCATATGGGATCTACAGGCATTGATCAAAACCCTACCAACTAGGGAAGATATGGACAAATACATACATAGATTAGAATCTTCCTATAAAGCCGAAATACAAGATCTGAAAGTATCGCTGACTGACACACAAAATAAGATTCTGGATATGGACACTAAAATAGCAAATATGGATCAAAAATTATTATCACTAGAAGAGAAAAAAAATGGAACATGATCGATACTTGAGTTATATAATGAGTATTACAGATGACCTCAAACAGAAGCAGACGAAACAATATAAAAATTAGAGGTCTTCCTGAGACGGTGAAGATAGAAAATCTCAAGAAAACTCTACAAGGCATATTTAACTCTTTACTAGAATGTCCAGGGGAGTCTGAACTCGAGATTGATAGAGCCCATAGAATTCAGGGTTTTAAAATCTCGGACTCGGGAAAACCTAGAGATGTGATCTGTAGGGTGCATTTTTTTCAGGTTAAAGAGAGTATTATGGCAGCAGCACGGCGACACCGAGATTTTGAATATGAGGGGGCGCACATTATCTTTCTACAGGATTTGTCAAAATACACGCTGATAAGAAAAAAAGCAGTGAAACCACTACTAGATCTGTTAAGAGAGAGGGAGATCCTATTTAGGTGGGGTTTTTCCTTTCAGATTATTGTCCACCAAAATGGTAGAAAGATTAAATTTCGTGATATGGCTGATCTTCCTGAATTTTCAAGACATTTGCTCTTGCCCCTGATTGACTTACCGGACTGGCCAGATTCATATCAGGGATTGGATCAGAGACAATTTAGAGGAAGATAGATGGCGGTAAAGGGGAGGGGGTTTTCTTCCGGGTTTTTTTTTTTTTTTGGAGGTGATTGATAACAAATTATAGGGCAATTGATAGGTACCTCACTTTGTATCATGTATATTAGAGGATACTATTAATAATGTTTTTTTTTTTTGATTGTGGGTTGGTAATATGCTTTACACAATTGTTGGGGAGGGAGAGGGATAGGCACAGGAACAACCATAAAGGGATATCATTATCAACAGGTTTTTTTTTTTTGGTTCTTCTCTTTCTCTTCTCCCCTGCTCTAACGTGATAATAATAGAGTTAGCCTGGGCTAGGCACGTATCAATGCAGGAGGATCTCCTCACATCCCCTAACGTAGGGAACTTACTTAGTAAGGTTAGACTCAAAAGAGTCGAGTAGGTAGTGACTGGACGTTTGGGTGGTGTGTTTGGAGTGAAAAGGGGTTAGAGTGAGTGGTTGTGTGTAGGTGTGTGTATATATATATATATATATATATATATATATATATATATATATATATATATATAATTTTTTTTTTCTCTCTCTTTCCTATTCTTTCATGGAATCAATAAAAATATGTTCTTATAATGTTAGGGGTTTCAACTCGGCGGTAAAGAGGTCACAGGTTCTGTACGCTTTTCATAAACAAAAAGTAAAGGTGATTTTTTTACAAGAGACCCATTTTCGAGTAGATCAATTACCTAATCTACAAAGGGGACATTATAATGCACGGTATCATGATTCCTTCGCTTATTCAAAATCGAGATGTGTTTCTATAGCGATACATAAATCATTACCACACCAGGTTTTGGAGGAATGGAGGAATAAAGATGGTAGAGCATTATTTCTTAAACTTCTGATTTTTGGCAAGAAATATACATTTATTAATATATACTTACCTAACCAGGGACAATCCAGAGTGGGTGTACAACTACTGACTGAGCTTAGGGAAAAAGCAGAAGGGACTACGATAATAGGTGGGGATTTCAACCTCATTCTCGATAATGATAGGGATTCTACAGCAACCTCAACTACACAGAAGGCCAAGGATAAGAGAGAATTTAAAGAAACTCTGGTCAAGTATCACTTGGTCGATATATGGAGGGCGCTCCATGCTTTAGAAAGGGATTATACTTTTCATTCCAAGGTTCATGGTACGTATCATAGAATTGATTTCTTTTTAGCAAATCAGATGGGCGTGTCTGCGACGTCCTCCTCCGATATTGGTAGTGCTGTGTGGTCAGATCATATGCCAATTTTTTTGGTAATTGATACTTCTAGGGAGAGGGGTTTAAGAGGTACATGGAAATTAAATGATAATCTGCTATATGATGAGTAAATAAGGAGCGCAATATCTAATTTTTCTAAGGATCACATAAATGATCCTACCCCCCTACCGATTCAATGGGAAGCGATGAAATGCGTAATTCATGGCCTATTCATAAAACATGGGGCAAGACTAAAAAAGATAAAAGAGAACAGAATGTCCCAACTTTTGAAGGAGATACCAAAATTAGAAAAGCAACACAAACAAAACTCCGGAAGGGATAATTTAATAGCACTTATGGAAAAGAAAACAGAGTTACAAAATTTACTTAATGAACAGACATTACATATCAGGGATAAAAATCGTATGCTATACTATCAGCAAGGGAGCAAACCCGGTAAATTATTGGCAAGAGCTCTACGTCAGTGAGTCAGTACCTCATCTATTGTCAAAATTAGGTCAGAAAAAGATGAAACGATCTATGACCCAAAAGGTATATTAAAAACATTCCAGACTTATTACAATAGTTTATATAATTTACCAAATCAATTAGAAAGCTCAGACCCTGAAGGATTTCAACATAATATACTTCAATATATAAAAGACACAGCAATACCTTCATTGGGAGCAGAGGAAATAGAACAGTTAGAACTAGAATTTTCGGAGGAAGAAATACAAAAAGTAATCGCCGCATTAGTTCCGGGAAAAAGTCCGGGCCCAGACGGTTTTACCCCGCGGTTCTATAAAGTATTCCAAGACGTCCTAACTCCCATTATTAGGAGAACTTTTAACTCAATATCTACCTCTATACCGTTTGTCCCCCACAGTTTACAGGCTTATATTTCACTCATACCTAAGCCGGACAAAGACCCCTCTATTTGTGGTAACTATAGACCAATTTCCCTAACTAATATTGATATCAGACTATACTCAAAGATCATTGCCAATAGACTTACTCCCATAATACCAACGTATATACACTTAAATCAAGTGGGATTCATAAAAGGACGAGAGGCGAGAGATAACACGCTAAAAACTCTGACATTAATGGAATACGTTCAGAGACACTCCATCCCATCCTGCGTACTAGCAGTAGATGCCGAAAAAGCTTTCGACAGGGTGGGATGGAGGTTTCTTAGAGGTGCTCTAGAACAATGGGGGATAGGTCCTATATTGATGGATAAGATAATGGCCTTATATCATAATCCAGTAGCTAAAATACGGGTAAATGGGGATCTATCGGATGCTGTAAATATTACGAATGGAACACGACAGGGATGTCCATTATCCCCAATCCTATATATATTAGTTATGGAACATCTCTTTTTTTTTTCCACAAAAAGGAGTTTATTGAGAAGTTATCACAATTACAAATATAGACAGTTGAACAGATTTTGACAGGTGCTCCATGACATTTTATACAATAATGATACAAAAAGTAAGACTATCACTGATGTCATGGGGAGTACAGACATATGGTGGGAAAATACGAATGCATGAAAGGGGAACCCGCTAAATACATTGCTATGAGACATTATTTGCATACAAGTCTTATAGAGATCATGAGTACATTGCGTGGTTAAAGTGTAACAGAGTCAGGAACATAGTAGGTGGGGGTATAAGACTTGTGTGGAACCAAAGCGGGAAGGTTTGTCTCTATTAGGTCTTGGACTGTGTTGTATTGTCACAGTCTGATATTGCGGGAAGGTTACATAAGGGTATGGGTAAAAAGGGAATATACTTTAGGTAATATGGGAGTAGTATAAAGGTTTAGAAGGGGAAAGTATGAGGATAGGGAAAACCAGAGGGAGGAAGAGGGAAAAGAGGGAGACAATAGGGTAATGGTGTAAATACAGTGTTAGAGTAAGAAAAGGGGGGGTAGGAAAGGGGGTAGAAGGGCCCCCCCCCCTCCCAGCCAGCCCGTCTCGTATTTAGGGATTCCCGAGGATCCTCTCGTCTCCTAAGGGAGGGAGGATGTCAGATTGGGAAGTACGACTTGTAACAGGTAGTGGTTTTAAAATGTGACCAGCAGGCCCATATGTTGGTGAATTTTTGTATGCGATCTTGTGAGATATAGATCAATTCTTCCATCTCCTCAATTTTGGCAATCTTTGTCAACCATTCTCTGATTGTCGGGGGGCTGGTTGAGCGCCATTTGACAGGAATGCATAGTCTGGCTGCATTTACCATATGCATGGCCAGCGATCTATGGTAAGATCTTTTAGGTAAGGTTGTATGGTGGAGGAGATATTGTGCTGGAGTGAAGTCCAGGGTGTAAGTAGTGACTCTTTGTATTATGTCGTGAACCTCCCTCCAAAAAACCTGAAGGATCGGGCATTCCCACCATATGTGGATCATAGAGCCTACGTCACTATTACATCTCCAGCATGTATTTGGGATCGAGGGTGAGAATTTGTGTATGCGAGATGGTGTTCTGTACCATTTGGTAAGAATTTTGTACCCATTCTCTTGGATGGCAACATTTAGTGAGCCTTTGTGGGTATGAAAATGTATGGTCTCCCAGTCTTCCTCAGTGAGGTCTAAGTGTAGGTCTTTGTGCCAGGATAAGTGAAAGGATTCAGTTTGAGGGTGGTATGGTGTTTCTTGGAGGAGAGAGTAGATGGTGGATATTAGATGTCTTTGAGATGTGTTCTGGGTGCATAATGTTTCAAGTGGGGTTAGTTTTCTCGACCATGCGTTGTTGGCGGTAGTAGAAGAGAGGAAGTGTGTCAGCTGTCTATATGTCCAAAAAGGAAAGTTTTTGGTAAGGGATAAGGATTTGAGGTTATCATATGTTCGTAGCCGGTCTGCGTGAAAGAAGTGGTGAGCTTGGACTTCTTCATGTGGCCATTCTTGTTTTAAGAATGTGTTTGACAATCCCGGGGGGAAATCTGGATTTCCCCTCAGGGAGGTCAAAGGCCCTGGTCGTGAGGATAATTGAGAAGTTGTCATGGCAGAGGTGAGGGCGAGCAGTGACGGGTAAATGAGAGGGTGTTTCTTGATTGGTTGTGTCCAGTGTTTGGATGAGATCCAGGGAAGGTAATGTAAATGGCCAGGTACAAAGGAATTTTCCAGGGTCACCCAAGGTTTCCCTGATCTGGTAGTACACCAGTCCACTACTCTGGTTAAATGGCAGGCTAAGTAATATTTGTAGAGGTCTGGAAGTGCAATCCCCCCTTTGATCTTGCTAAAGGTCAAACGAGAGTATTTGATTCTTGGAGGGCTGCCCCTCCAGATAAAGGATGTACATGCTTTTTTGTAAGAATGAAAAAATGCCGGGGGTAAATGTATCGGGATGGTCTGCATTAAATATAGGAGGCGAGGGAGGACAATCATTTTAATCAAGGCCGAGCGTCCAAACCATGAAACGTTGAGTGTGGCCCACTCTTTGAGATCTGTCTGAATTTTCGAGAGAGCAGGAAGGAAATTCTGGTCATATAGGTCTGTAAGGCGTTTGGTAATTTGGATGCCTAGGTAAGTAATGGCGGTGTTTTTCCACTGAAAGGGAAAGGATTCTTGGCAGTGAGTGACCACCTGTGGGGGAAGGGATATGTTCAGGGCGTGTGATTTAGGATAATTTATCTTAAGATTCGATAAGACCCCAAAGTGGTTGATGTCTTTCAATAAGTTGGGTAGGGTGATGTGAGGTGATTGGAGTGATAGCAAAATATCGTCTGCAAAAGCTGCTACCTTAAATTCCCTCCGATTTATAGTTATTCCCTGAATGTCTGTGTTCGTACGTAGTCTATTTAGGAGGGGCTCCAAAGATAATATAAAAATAAGAGGGGACAAAGGACACCCCTGACGGGTACCATTGGTTATTTGGAAGGCGTTTGACAGGAGGCCGTTTGCTTTTACTTTCGCCGAGGGATTATCGTATAGAGCGGTGATGTAGTTATACATGTGGGGTGGTAGACCAATGCCCTTCAATACTGCGCGCATATAATCCCAAGCCACCCTGTCAAACGCCTTCTCGGCATCGAGAGATAGTAGGAATCCCTCAGTTCCGGAGGAGGTAAGCCAGTGGTGTATGTTTAAGGTGCGGGTGGTGTTCTCTCTAGCCTCTCGTCCCGGGACAAAACCCACCTGGTCTGCTGAGATCAGGTCAGGAATCAGGGGTAATAATCTATTTGCTAGAATTTTTGCATACAGTTTGATATCTACATTGAGTAATGAGATGGGTCTGTAATTGGCCGCCAGGGATGGATCCTTATCTGCTTTTGGTATGACTGCTATATGGGCTTCAAGCATATTGCCTGGTGAGGTGGAAGGAACCGCTAGGGAATTGAAGGCCTTGAGCATTTGCGGTGAGAGCGTTTCTAGGAAGCTTTTGTAGTAAATTAGTGGTAGGCCGTCTGGGCCTGGGCTCTTGCCTACTTTCATTTGTTTTATTGCCAAGCCCAACTCCTCTAAGGTCATGTGTCCTTCTAAATTTGCGGCTTGTTGTGGGGTTATCGGCTTAGGGCAGTATTGGGTTAGAAAGTCATGGATTTGAGATTGGCGAAGAGAGGTGTTGGATGAGTCTGAATTATGGGATGGCAAATTATACAGTTTAGAGTAAAAGCTTTCGAAATGGGCCGCAATGTCCTCATTTTTAGAAATCACCTCACCCCTGTCGGTGCGAAGGTGGTGTATTATGGAAGAAGCCTTGGCCGCTTGAATAGTGCGGGCAAGCAGTCTTCCGCTTTTGTTGCCGTGTTCGTAGAACACTTTTTGTCTGAGTACATATTGGCGCCTCGTGCGTTTTCCTAATTCCTCCAGTAAATTGGTTCTAGCATAAAGGAGGTCCTGTAGTGTGGATTGGGATGTGGATTGTTTGTGTGTTTTTTCGAGTCTATTAATAGTTTCGATGAGGGATGCAATATGGGCTTGTCTGATTTTCTTCTCTTTTGTTGCCAGGGCTATGAGTTTCCCCCTTATGACACATTTGTGGGCTTCCCAGATCGTGACCGGGGTTGTCTCTGGGGAGGAATTTTCTTGAAAGTACTGTTGAAGTCGGGTGTTTATTTGTCTTATTACGTCAGGGTCTTTAAGGAGGGATGGATTAAGTCTCCATGTTTTGGTTCTGGTGTTGTAGTCCGGGAATGTTAGAGTGATCGTGATGGGGTGATGGTCTGATAGGAACATGGGTTCTATTGTGGCGTGGGAGAGGTGAGTTAAGTCTGTTTGGGATAGGAATATATAGTCAATTCTCGAGTATTTTTGGTGCGGGGAGGAGAAGAATGTATAATCTTTGTCCGTCGGGTGCATGGTACGCCAGGAATCATGGAGTGCCAAGTTCTGTAATTGGAGTTTAATTTGTCGCAGTGCCCGATAGGGGAGCGCAGATGTTCCCGTGGAGGAATCTAGGTTTGGATTTAGTGGGACATTGAAGTCGCCACCAAGAAGTAGTATACCCTCTTGAAATGTGGAAAGGAGGTCACAGATTTGTCTGAAGAAAGTTACTTGGTGATCGTTTGGGCAGTACACATTAGCAATTGTAATTGGTTTTAATGCGTAGGTGCCTTTGATAAAGATGTATCTACCCTCTTGGTCAATCAGGGAGTCTTTCAGTTGAAAGTCAGCGTGTTTGGAGATAAGGATAGAGACTCCTTTTGTTTTTGCGGTTGGGTTCGTGGAATGGAATGCATGTTTATATAAGTGGTTCGACAGTTTGGGGATATGTTTTGTGCAGAAATGCGTTTCCTGTAGTAGGAGGAAGTGAGCTTTGTGTTTTGTCAGTGCTGATAATACTTGCGTCCTTTTTTCCGGGATGTTTAGACCTTTTACATTTAGTGATAGGCATTTGAGAGAGAGTTGTTGTGTGGAGGTTGCAGTTCTCTTCGACATTGTGGGTGTCTATAAATTCAAAGGGTATTTAGTTAAGCTAGCTAATATCGTGTCTTGCGCACGTATTGTAGGGTGGAATAAAGGGCAGATGAAGGCTGGAGGGGGGGAAGGAGGGGCGGCCCCCGTCCCGTAGAATAGATGGGAGGTAGAGAAAGTGCAGAATGGACAGAAGGGGTTAGACCCAGTAGAGATAGTGGGGTAAAGAGGAAGTGGGAGGGTAGGGGATAGAAGGAGGGGGAGGGGGAAGGGGGTGGGAGAGGAGGCGAAAGAAAGTCAAGATAGGTAGACTTAAAGTCTGGGGGGTAGGGGGACGTACCTCAAATTTAGAATGGGTACGTGAATAGGGTGTACCGGAGGTGGGCGTAGGCTTGCCTATCCACCTATGGGTTAGTAGACCGGATTAGTAGCTCTAGTCCGTACGGACAGCTGTGTGGGGTAAGTGATCTGTGGTAGGAACGGGTGCTACAGCACTATGGAGGACGAAACATGCTAAATGGTAGTGGTTGGGGGCTTATGGACTTATGCATTAGACTGCAGTGTGGGAGTCTGTGTATGGGTGATCAGGGACCATAAGACTGTCGATTCAGTCCTGTGATTGGTATGAATTGTGGTACCTTGTGTGATGCTTCTGGTAATAGTAATAGTATCTTAGGTTTCCTAAGGTTTAACAGCAGAGAGAGAAGGAATTCCCCTCTTAAAGCATAGTAAACAAGTAGAAAATAAACAAGAAACAAGAATAACCGCCTATGATAGCCTGACCTCTTGGGGGGCTCAATCAATAGGAAAGGGAGAGTAAACTGCTACTCATAAACTTCTGTGTCGTGTTGTAGTTAGGTGTGATCAGTATTCCTTTACATTATGAAAATTTTCTTTTTTTTTTTTTTTTTTCTTTTTCCCTTCCCTTCCCCTTCTGTTCCCCTTATCAAGGGGGTATACCTGTCAATGTGGGAGCCTGGATCTCAGCACCAAGTGTAGTAAAAAGCTTAGGTGTTGTAGATCTTAACTCAAAGAGGTGTTCGTATTGGTAAGGGTCTGCTAACAATGGGATGGGTTGGCATCGTTTCCTTCTGGTTAGCAATTCCGTAGGATTTCAGAGTGCTTAATATAGGTTCATAGGGCATGGATGAGGTAGGAAATATCATTGGAAGGGAGAATTAACTGCATGTCTGGCGAGTATAGGTCTCCCCTACCCCATGTTTAAGCAAGAGTAGGGGGTTTAAGGATCCAGGCTCCCACTGTTTGTCTTACACGCACAGTCTTAACCATTTAAAACAAACAAAATAAGCGTTTTTAACATAACTAAAAAGAAATGGAAATACATCCCTTTGCTTTGAGCAAGAGGAAGTGGCCTGTTCGGGCAGCAAATGATACACCTAAGGTAAGTGTAGACCTGTCATTAGTGTTAGTGCTGCGGCAGAAGAAGATCACATATCGGTCACCACTGACTGAGGCGTTACTCACAAGTCCAGATGAGATGGTGAAGTGGTTGCCAGGATTGTGTATGTGCGTCTTTTATCTGGGCGAAGGATTGGCAGTTAGTCTTTGAGGAGGCAGGAGTTGCTTCTTCAGCTAAACGGAGAAAAAAAAAAAAAAAAAAAAAAAAAAAAAAGGGGGGGGGGGGGAAAGAAGTATGTTAGAAGGGAGGAAGAGTTAGAGTTGCTGTGTAGAAACAATATGGTTAGTTCAAATGAAGGCGATGTCTTCTAGTGGTTCTGACGAGGAGTGCCTGCCAGGCCTGGGCTGCGTGCTGGGAGGTCACGGCGGGACTGACGCTCTCCAGGCGAGGTAGGGTCCAGTCTGCGTCGTCTGGAACGATGTCTTTGGGCTTTGGGAGATGAATCGTATGAGACTGGCTTCCATGGATCCACGGGGAAATAGAAAGCATGCCATTCAGGTATGTCCATCTGAGGAATGTCCATTTGTTCGCAGAAGGCGGGTAGATCTTCCGGGGTTCTCAGAAAGGCAGTGCGACCCCTGGTGGATGCTGACAGGCAGAACGGAAATTTCCATCTGTACTGGATGTTATGCGAGCGAAGTACTTCCAGCAGGGGGCGCAGGGTACGTCTGTTTTGTAGAGTGATTTGAGATAGGTCCTGAAACAATTTTACTTCAGTACCATTGAGTAATATGCGGCCTCTATCTCTTGCTTTTTTGAGGATCTCCTCTTTCAGGGGGAAGTTGACAATACAGCAGATGATGTCCCTGGGTGGTTCATTGTCGCGGGGAGGGGGTCTTAATGCGCGGTGTATGCGTTCCATCTCTACGGGGGAGTCTGCTGGTCGGCCCAGTAAATCATTAAAGATGGAGCATACTGTGTGTTGTAGTGCGGCCTGGTCAATTCCCTCCGGGACCCCCCTCACTCTCACGTTGTGCCTGCGTCCCCTATTGTCCAGGTCCTCCACTTGTCTGTGGAGCTCAAATAAGTGTGGTAGATGTGCATCATATGTTTTCTGTACTTGCCTAATGGCCGTCGCCTGCGTACGCGTGTTTTCCTCCACTGTTGCGATTCGATCGTTCATTGAGTGAATGTCCGCCTTGAGATCTGAAATCGCCGACATCATGGTATGTTTGATGTCTTGGGCCACCCTCTGGAGGTCTCTTTGTAGGTCCAGTAGGCTTGGTAGCGGAGCTCCAGGGTCGTCTTCGTCCATAGTCGGGTCCGTGCTGCTTCTAATTGAGTCCGGGGATGAGGCCTGTATAGCGTGTGAGGCCCGTGCGGCCTGTGATGCCTCGAGGTGCGCCGTTTGTCTGGTCCGGAAAATCTCTGGGATGTTTCCGCTGATCTGCGTGCCTGGTTCTTTTTGTGCACGGGGTGTTGAGGTACTTCTATTGGGCTTTCCCATCCTGGGTGAGCGAAGTTAGAGCCCCAAGTAAGGCGTTTGTCGTCCTCCAAGTGCGGGAGCTTCTTGTTTAAGCATCCATCTCGGTTCCCGTCCAGGCCACGCCCCCATGGAACATCTCTTAATAGCAATTAGGAAGAATAAAGATATAAAAGGTATTAGGATTGGAGAGATAGAATATAAAATGTCAGTATATACGGATGATTTGTTATTGTAAAACACGAATTCAATAGTGACAATACCTAATCTAATAGCAGAATTTAAAAGATTTGGAGACTTAAGTAATTTTAAGGTGAATTATAATAAGTCTGAGGCTCTAAATGTATCATTGCCTAATCCTATGGCGGAGCTCTTAAAGAAAAATTTTCCATTTAAATGGCAGGAAGAGGCAATTGGGTACCTCAGAATCTCTATTCCTAGGGAGCTGAATAGATTACAGGAATTGAACTATCTTCCACTAGTGCGTAAAATAATAAGGACATTACAAACATATGATAAAGGGACTTTTTCATGGATGGGAAGAATAAATATTATAAAAATGGATATACTACCAAAAATTTTATATATATTTCAGACGATACCCATATACCCTGCAAGAAATTTTTTGAACCAACTCTGTAAGGTCATAGGCAGTTTTATCTGGGCAAATAAGAGTGCAAGAATTAAAAGGAAAACTTTATATAGATTAAAAAAAGATGGAGGGATGGCTCTACCAGATATCTCACTATATCTTAGATCGGTATTCATAGCCAGGATCCTGGACTGGTTCCACAATATGGATTGTAAGCAGTGGGTAAAATTGGAGGAAGATGTCGCAGATATAAAACAGAGAGCATTACCATGGATTAAGAGAGAATACAGACCCCGGGAAGGGAACATGCCTTCCCTAGTAGTTTCAACCTTGAAAGTCTGGGATAATTTGATAAAGAGGGGGATAGGATCTACGTTGAGAGGTCCGATGACACCCCTCTTTAGCAATCCGGAATTTCCACCAGCATTTGGGGCCAAGACTTTCCTTAAATGGCAGAGACGGGATGATACGAGGATAGTAGAAACCTTGGATGAAAATAAACTCCCCCCATTAGATGCCCTAGGTATGGAGCACAGAAATAAATGGATACAGTACAGACAACTTCAACAATATATCTCTTCTTTGAAGAAAGAGTCTGTATTTAATAGACCATTTCTAGGGCTAGAAAAAATACTGGTACAGAACCACAGACCCACACATACTCTGTCGGTAGTGTACAAATACCTAATCTCAGAGAGCAAAGAAAAAGAGATATTCTACGTAAAAAAATGGGAGGAAGAACTAGGGTATACTATCCCCGGGGCTGACTGGGAAAGCGCATTTATAGCAGCGCATAAACTGTCTATTTCTACTAGACATCAAGAAAGAAATTATAAAATATTAGCCAGATGGTATAAATGCCCGGTAGACATGAATAATATTAGTTCAGATAATACAGATAGATGTTGGAGATGTGGTGTAGCAAAAGGTACAATGTCACATATCTGGTATTTTTGTCCAGAAATCCATCGATTTTGGGAAATGGTATTTAAATCATATAGGGATAAAACAGGGGTAAATCTACAAGCAGATATGTCTGTGGCAATATTGTTAATGATCCCTGGATCAATTAAAAAGGTAAAAAAGGAACACTGAGGTATTTTTTAATGGCGGCACACACTGTTATTGCCAGAAGATGGAAAAAAAGAATACCCCCCTCTATAGAAGAATGGGAATGTGAAATGGATACTGTTTAATAAATTTTTATTAAAGAAAAATATAACAAAGATATACATATATCTCAGAATAGATGCATTCTTGAAAACATAACAGAAGTTTCAGCACTCACAGATTACAATGAGTAGTTATAAGCTAACACTCTATTAATTGGCTCAGAAGCTATTCAAAGTGTGAATATAACACCAAAAAAAAAAAACAAACAAAAAAAAAAAAATAACATAGGATTAATACTTTGTGAGCACTTGAAACAAAACAGAGTTAATAAAAAAAAAAGGAGAATCCTTACTTTGGTATATAGAAACTGAGAGATAAACAGGAGCAGAAAAAATAAAATTAAGAAAAATTAGATGAAAGAAGAAAGAATAGAAGAGAAAAGGGAAAGTAGGAAAGGTAGGGCAACAGAGGGTAGGAGGGGGGGTAGGGAAGGGGGTGTCGCTGGCATGCATGTCTACATATTGAAAGGGAATGAAATGCTGAAGTGTAAATTGGCTAAGCTTAGTCGAAAGATTTAAGGGGTTTGCGTTATAAGTTCCTTATAAACGGATGTGGATTGAAATTTTATCCAAGAATCCCAGGTTAGAGAATGTTTCTTGGAGGTACCTCTAATGTTGTGGGTAATGCTCTCCATAAGATGTACCTTATCGACCATTTGTAGCCAAACTTTTGTAGAAGGGATTGTTGGTTGACCCCATAAAGTTGGAATTAAAGCTTTGGCAGTGTTTAGTAAATGAGGAATAATTGATCGTTTATATATTCTTATAGGGGTTTTGGTAGAGTGAAAAAGGATAGTCCACGGGTCATTGGGTATATTGACACCCGAAATCTGTACTATTAAATTGCGAATGGCATCCCAATAAGATCGAATAAGTGAGCAAAACCACCAGATGGTGAGTAGCTTTGTTCCCACAGTTCCTCCAGCATAATGGGGAACTGGCGGGGAACATTTGTTGTATTCTGGCTGGGGTGTAGTGCCATCTAGTGAGCAATTTGTAGTTGACCTCTGACATTTTTGAGGCCAATGAGGAAGTATGGGCTAATTGGAGGATCTTTTCCTTTTGGTTATCTGTAAGGGAGGAATCTAAGTCAGACTCCCATTTAGCCAGGAAAGGAGGGAAGTTAGGATTTTGAAGTGCAATGAGAGCTTTGTAAAATAGAGAGATTCCATGTAAAGGGGGATCTTTTGGGTAAAATATTTCTTCTATGGCATTTAATTCACTCAAATATGTGAAATGGATACGATGCGCTCGCTAGAGGAGAGGATGAGCAGAGAGGGACATATTTAACAAATATATGAAAGAAGTAAGTAGAATGCAGAACATGACCAATGAAACCGAGTTGGAGTGGGGATAGGAACTTTGAGGGAAGAGTGCAACTAATGGTTGAAGGAAGGAAGAGGGAATCTATTTTTAGGTTTTTTTTTTTGTTTTTTTTGGTTTTTTTAGGTTTTTGTTGTAGGTGTGTATGGCTGTCCGTATATGGCTGTATGAGGGATGAGTGGATGGATGTACTTGGAGAATAAGTGAGGGGGGGTTGGGGGTTTGGGGAATCAGTGTGTCATGTGTCATAGGACCATGGGTTTGGTCAGAAACAAAGTTCGTATATCTATTTACTAAAGTTTGTAGATGAGGCCAATGTCGACCCCAATGTTATTTAAAGCGAACCAAATAGGAGTGCTGAGTATAATTGTACACACTGTCAACAAATGTATGTATGTTTATATGTGTTTATAAAATTTTTGTAAAAATGTTTGATAAATAAAGATTAAAAAAAAAAAAAAAAAACATGCTCCTTTTTGTGTCTGACATGATCCACATGCCCCACAGTGTATTAGACCTATCTCCGGTGGTTATAAAAATTACAATAGCCCCAATAGTTACACTACCTAAGGCCCCTTGGAAATGTAACGCCTTTTGGCTGCAACTGTTCCGCTCTCATGAGGGGATAGTGGGGAGCATGCGTGAGTTTTTTCACACCCAGGATCCAAATGAGTCCATTGTTGGGCAATGGGATGCTTTCAAGGCATATTTAAGGGGAGTTTTAATTGCTGAAATGAATAAAGTCAAACATGATTCTTCTATTCTTAAAACTGAAATGGAGGCCAGAGTCCAGGAAATGGAGCAAATGTATATTACAGACCCTTCGGACTCAACCAAGGAGGCAGGCAGCTCTTTCTGCATATCACCACCTGCTGTCCTCTTCGGCCAAAAAGAAGAGGTTCTTTGCGAAACAGGCGTTTTTTTGAAGAGGGTGAAAAAACGGGCCGCATATTGGCGAGGATTGCAAATTCTTATCAGAAGTCACCAACCATAGGTGCCGTTAGAACCAAGATGGGTAACATAGTTAACATACCTGAAAAGGTGTTGCAAGAACTAGCTGATTTTTATGAAGACTTATATAGGCCGGGTACATCCTACACATCAGAGGATCTAGAGCAGTACTTAAAACAGATTGACTTCCCTGAATTAAATGAGGGTCAGAGAGCAGACTTAGAAAGCCCACTTATGGTAGAAGAATTACAGAATGCAGTCAGCTCCTTCCCTAACTGCAAGGCACCAGGGGAAGATGGGATCCCTATGGAGATATATAAACAATACCTTACTGCATTATTGCCACAACTACTCAAAGTTTTCAATAGATCCCGGGAGGAGGGACACTTACCAATCTCAATGTCCAGGGCCAATATTGTTTTGCTCCTTAAACCGGGCAAAAATCCAGTAGATCCAGGGGCGTATCACCCGATCTCATTGCTACAGAGCGATGTGAAAATATTAGCTAAAGCACTGGCCATTAGAATGAATGGAGTAATTACATCTATTGTGCATGGAGACCAGGCTGGCTTCATGCCCAATAAATAAACTGCCATCAATCTCAGAAGGTTATTCCTTAATATTCAGTCTAGAGCTGACAATGTGGGTAGTCGGCCCTATTATCGTTAGATGCTACTAAAGCGTTTGACAGCATAGATTGGGACTATTTATGGTCAGTGCTGCACAAATTCGGATTCGGCCTGAATTATATTTCCTGGGTCAAACTCCTTTACAGCCAGCCGGTGGCCGCTGTTAGGGTGTCTGGCTTCCTGTCCCCGAGCTTCGCGTTGAGGAGGGGTACAAGGCAGGGATGTCCCCTGTCTCCCCTCCTCTTTGCGCTGGCCATGGAACCATTGGCAATTGGGATCAGGGCAAATCGGCGCTTTTGCTATGGAGATATGCAGGAAAAAGTTATGTTGTATGCTGACGATACCATGCTTTTACTTGGTGACACTGACCTTTCCCTTCAGGAGGCCGTGTCGACCATATCCAAGTTTGGGAGGTTTTCGGGTTTACTTATAAATTGGTCAAAGTCTGTCCTTCTCTTACTGGACGGAGATGTCTCAGACGGTGAACGCCTCTTGCCCCATACCGATTGCTACCTCCTTTAAATATCTACGGATTCAAATTACTTCCCAGCCTAGGGATTTCATTAACTTGAACATTTTTCCCCTCCTACAACGATTCCAGGACAAAATTAAAACCTGGAACTCTCTTTCTGTCAGTAGCGGGTAGAGTGAACTATTATTGAAATAAAAATGATTCTTATGCCACAGTTACTTTACCTCTTACATAATACTCCTATGGTTATTCCTTTAAAGATATTCCATATAGTTAATGCCATCTTCTGAACCCTCATTTGGAAGAATAAACCCGCCCAAATCAAATTAGAACACTTACAGAGGCCCAAGGACAGCGGTGGTCTGGCATTGCCCAATCCATGGTTATAATATTTGGCTGCCCAATTGCAACACTTGATCGGTACATTTGTACCATCACAAGACTCGTCACATAAACTAATGATTCACACGGTAGGAAGGGGCCCGATTCACATGTCTCTGGAGGCCTTAGCCTTCACTAAACCACACAAAAAATACCCAACTTTCAGTTTGGTGCAAAAAGTATGGAATAAGTCCAAATACCTCCAAAATGTGGATGGCTATACAGAGTATAGTCCCATCTGGCATTATGATACTTAGGGGGAACTGGCCAAATTACAGTGTGGGGCTCGATGGAAGAAGTTCAGAGTTACATACATTAAACAAATATTTAGGGACGGGGTGCTGCGTACGTTTGCTGACCTTAAGGAAACGTATAATTTGCCTCCCTCGCATTTTTATTATATGCAACTTAGACATGCGGTGGTGGTTCAGGGCTTCTCTTCAGAGTGGCATTTGTCCCCAACCACTGTATTTAATTGTGGCAGACCTAGCCGGCCACTGTTAGTGTATAAAAGAAACAAAAAACAAAAAACTGCGCTTGGAAAGTAAGGTAAAAGCTGCGGTTATAAGTGAAAAGAAATATAGAAAAAACGCGCTAAAAAATGATATTAAAAATTAATGAAAATATACAGTCCTATACAGAGGAATGTCCAACCATCACATGGTGAATAACGTGAATATTCATATGTTAGGTGAAAATTCAAATAGAACAGATCTTATGTGGTGAAATGCTTACCAGAAAGTAAGCCAAACAGGCAAGTGGCTTAAAACCCAGCCTGGGCCTTTAAGAAAAACGATCCCAATGGAACAGGATGGGTCACACTCGTACCGTGTATTCAGATCCGCGAAGGATTACCCAAAAAATTTTTTTTTAAAAACATAGCGTAATACTGACAAAAATGTGAAATCAAAAAAAGGAAAAATGTGCACCACTCAACAAAAACAAAATCATATATACTCATAAAAACATCCAGTGTTGAGAACACACATAGGATCGTTAAGTGAGTGACATGCAATCATGCAATAAGGTGTATGATCCCCAATAGAAAAAATGGTGTGTAAACCTTACAAAGAATCTGCTTACCAGATACTATAACCAAGTGAGCATATAGCTATCCCACCGATAAAAGGTATGGAAAAGAAGGTGCAGCGAGCCACATAAAAATCCTGCTTACCAGATGGCAATTCAATGTGAGCAGATCTAAGGACTTTTCACCAGAAAGAGTGGCAATGGAGTATAATAAAATGCAGCTAACCTCATGAAAATCCTGCTTACCAGATGTCAACTATAAGTGAGCAGATTATCACAGACACAGACCGAACTTCCTGGCAGGAGCAGCGTAGATCCCTCCTGACATCCTAGTCCCGAGCTCAGCAGTGCATAGTGTATAAAGAAGCAGCCAATAGTGTGATACTGTATCAAACTAAAATTTATTTATGACAAAATAACACTTACAATAAAACCGAAGTATAAAAGCGATGCCGGCCGGCACTCAAACAAGCTCCCGTCCTCAACAGGGCGACGTGGTGACGTCAGCACGTCCCTCCCAGACGCGTTTCGTCATAAGGTGATGTTTTCAATGGGGAACGGGCAGCGCGCTGAGCCACCACATTATATGCACACACCAAGCCTCGCTCTGAGTCCCGCTACGAGAATCACAGAGCGCCATCTTGGATGTGGGCATAAACAGTAAGTAATCTTATGGAAAAGAGGGAAAAAGGACCAGAATAGCATCAAGAACTGCCATAAGACTCGCATAACCTCTAATTCCATAGAAATCAGACAGAATTTTATAAACAACAGAAGACTGGCATTCCAAAAATTTACAATACCATTATACAATTATCATAATACTGAAATGAGAATTTCTCTTTAAATGCCAGTACAAGAGTTTTTGGACATAGCCATTACTCATATATTCCAATTAGACCAGTTTTAACTCCTATGAGGATGGAAGTAAACACAAGTCTAAAAGATAACAAACAATATAAGGCAATCATTCCTGTAATAAACCATAACTGGAAAAAATTACCTCATACTAAAAAATATAGAATAAATAGTGTATAAAAATATAATTTCTGTGAGAAAAAAATTTTTCTCAGAAATTTTTTTTTTTTAAAGAAATTCACACAAAAAAATTCTTTGATTTTATAAAATAAAAATAAATACTGTATATGTAAATCAACACATCAAGGCACCCCAATTCAACACCAATATTTAGGAATTATCGATAAAGGCGTTGACATCCACATCTATGTTTAATCCATGGGGCGTATAACTTTTGATCCTATGGATCCAAGACATTTCCAATTTGGAAATCTCTCGTACCATGGAACTCCCTCGCCAGTGAGGTTTATATCTGTCAATCCCTAAAAAAAGGGTATTGGAGGGATCTCTATTATGTGCCAAACGATAGTGTTTGGAAACCGAACCATTCTTAAAACCTGTCAGAATATTGGTGATGTGCGCATTGAGCCTCACTTGTAAGGGACGTTTGGTCCACCCCACATATTGCAAGCCACAAGGGCATTGCAACATATAGACCTCCCCTAAAGTGCAACAGGTAATAAATGGGGTGATAGGATGAGTCAGACCAGTCCTTGTTGAAACAAACGACTGGGTCCTCCTAATAGAACAAGAGTTGAAGGAGCAAACCCGACATTTATTACACTTATAGAATCCAGTTAATTGATCAAAAAAGGTGGTCCTATTCATTGGAGGATCCAATATATTGGGGGCCAACCTATTTCTAAATGAAGGAGCCCCTCTAAAAACAATTTTTGGTTTTGGCGGTAAAGCTTCCTTCAAAACTCTATCGTTAGTGACAATATGCCAATGTTTGGAAACTAATTGCTTTACTTCCTTATGCTGAAGGGAATAGGTGGTAATAAAGGGTACTCCTAAATTGTGACCTAAACTCTTGGTCTGTGTTTGTCCTGCAATAGGAGCCTTCTATCCATCTCCTGTACTCCCTTTAAAACGGGCAACAGAGTCTCACTGGTATATCCCTTTTCAAGGAACCTCTCAGTGAGAATGTTGCTCTGTGTTAGAAACTTAACAGGGTCCGAGCAATTCCTACGCAGTCTCATATATTGGCTCTTAGGTATTGAATTTAGCCAAGGCCTGTAATGACAGCTTTCTAATGAGATGTAGGAATTACGGTCACTCTCCTTGAAGAAGGTGGATGTGGACAAAACCCCCCCCTAAATGGACAGTGAGATCCAAGAAATGAATCTGGGTTTGACTCATCTCGAATTTAAGATGGATCCCTCGATTGTTTATATTGAGAGAGGACATAAACTGTTGAAGCTCTTGGCCATCACCATCCCATAGGAGGAGGATGTCATCTATATACCTAGCCCACAGGACAAGATGGGGACTCCGGTGGGCATAGATGACATCCTCCTCCCACTTGGCCATAAAAAGATTGGCCAAGCCAGGGGCATATTTAGCCCCCATAGCTACGCCGCGACCTTGGCGGTAAAACTTGTTTGAAAACCAAAAGTAATTATGGGAGGCAGCAAAACCAAGCAGCTCCATAATAAAAGAAATTTGACATGCAGGAAGACCCGAATCCCTAACCAAAGCTCCCTCTACTGCATCCAAACCCATATTGTGGGGAATTATGGTATATAGGGAGGTGACATCAGCAGTCACCATCCATATACCAGGCCTAATATCAGTACTTGAAAGGAGATTCAACACATGACGAATATCCTTGATGTACAAAGGCATTTTTTGGACTAAGGGCTGAAGATAAAAATCAATATATCTGCCCACTCGGGATGTGATTGAGTCAATGCCACTCACAATGGGGCGTCCCGGGGGGCAGATAGGGTTCTTATGAACTTTAGGTAAATAATAAATGATTGGAGTCCTGGGGGCCTTAGGGATTAAAAATAGGCTCTCTTTATCTTTCAAAATTCCCATTGAGGAACCCTTAGATACAATCTTTCGTAACTCCCTTAGATATCCATTTTTAGGGTCAGAGGGGAGGGGGGTATAGGTATCTGTGTCACTAAGGATCCTGACCATTTCTGCCATGTAATCCTTACGATCAAGTACCACAATCCCTCCCCCCTTATCCGCAGGACGGATAACTAGATCTTTGATTTTACACAAAGAATCTACTCTAACATCAACTGACTATACACCAGGGGCAAATTGGCTGCACACCCCGAAATGATATTTTCTAAAAAGAATTGTAGAAGTTCCCCATGGGGTTTTTAGGCAGCAAGCGAAAAGTTTTATAAAAAAATGTTTTTATTAGAAAAATACTCCGAACATACTTTAAAGACTACAAAGATTTAAAATATGAGCTCCGGTTACACATAGAATCAAGTATATAGGGTACATATCTTGGTTATGCTGAAAATTTGTCAAAAAATCGCACAATAAATCGCAAAGAGTGTATGTGTGTTACCACTCCAAGCAGTATCGTTAATGGTTATAGTAATGCTTGCCAATAACGAAGACCCCGAGACCCCAATGCATTTCGACATTTACATGGTCATTGTCTTCCTCAGGGGGTCCTTTAGGTTCTGTAGAGGCATCAAAGAAAAAAAAAAAAAAAATATATATATATAATCATATATTCCTTATGTATCATTAAATATGGGTATTGCATAATGACTTGATATTTACCCTTGGTACCGTATACACTCTTAACCGGAGTTATCTTAAAAAATTGAAGGATCTGAAAAGTTCCCCTCTTCTGACGCTGGACTCCATTACACCACTGTCCCTACCTGTACCCCAAGGGGGAAACAGGACCAACCCGTGGGGCTTACGAACGATCACAGATGTGTAGCTCTCCTCCACACTTGGATGCAGGTAAAGAGCAGGACACCTATAGGTGCATCATAGTAAAAAAAGGGGGGGTTTCTTACTGTCATATCTGACTTTCAAAAAACGATATATCACATATGTAAATTAGTTTGCTTAGGTATAGAGAAAGATTGAACACACTAAGTATCTGTGCTTTATTGTTACTCTGACGTATAGATCCCCATGACCTGTGTATGTAGCTAAAGAAAGAGTAAATGAATATCTGTTAGCATGAATCTTAAACCCTACTATATTTACAATAAGTCTATCATATCCTCTGATAAGCGGCGTTCTATACTATAATTGCATTAAGTCTATCATATCACCATAATACTGGTACATTGTAGACTTTTGTATAAAGAGTGTGAGTGCTACAAAGAAAAAAGGAGAGAAAAGGTGTATATAGGCTAGACAGTGTGGATAAATGTTGTATTACATGGTGAAAAAAGCATGATGTGAAAAAGTAGGGACATCCTTGTGTGGGGGGAATAAGTGATTTACCAAGTGCGGAGCATGAAAAAATAAATAAAAAAGCCAGTGAGAAAAAACACATATAAAAATTATAAGAGAAAACCTCAATGCATGCGATGAAAAAAATGTGCCAAAATGTGAAAAAATTATGATTAGTGTGAGACAATATTATGAAGTGAAAAAAGGAAAAATAATGATGACAAGCATTTAAAAAGTGTAAATGTTGTGTGTCTATATGGGTGGAATGGCAGTGAATAAATGATCATGTGTGGGTGCAAGTAGTTGATTGAAGGAATGAAATTAAAACCTTATCAATTGAAACTGATGCTCAAAAATAAAGAGTAAATACTATAAAATGCATGTGAAAATGGCTAGTCTTAAGACTAAAGACCAAGAGAGGAAGAAGCTCACCTAATAGTTCCTAGTGGAGAAGTTATTGATGTCTATGGCATACCACAGGTAAATGCACAGTGTCTGATAACCAGGTTTAGCAGACAGGTGCATAGGAGGCCTTTAAAAAAAACCAAAAGAGAGTATTAAACCTAAAGAGGATTTATAGACAAGCTCACAGCGGTGCAGCATGACCCACTGTTTGCATGTGTGCTTACCTCATAGAATGGTTGCCGTCTTACTCTGTCAGGGGTCAGCTGAGCTGTCTAGATCTAGGCTGTCACTAGTTATACTCACTCACTTGTCCGTTATTGCTATCAGCTGTTCACAGCCTGCAATCCCAGCCTACCAAGGGGAGGGGCCGTGGGGAGGCATTTTCTTGCCTCCCCTCTGTGATCATCCCGGCGTTCTGACAAGCGGAACGCTCCGGAAACCTCCGACACCTCCGCCATAAAAAACGAGGCTGGGAACCAGGTGGGCGCCTGCGCAACCTGCACATCTCCGATCATGGCCGAAGGGTCTTCGTGCGCATGCGCTCTGCCTGGATCCCAGTCCGGTGGTGTGTACAGAATGCCGCCGGCAGGGAAAGCAAGCTCCACCTAGTGGTTGCTAACAAACACTGGTGTTTGCTACAGAGGGAGACATCTCCCTACCCTGCCGGGAAGCCGCCGAGTTGGTGATTGTCAACCCCAGAGGCCAGGAGAGAGAGCGGGACGGTGATCCAGCATCTGGGGGAAAAAGGAAAATAAAGAAAAAGAAAAAAGACATCAGAAATACATACATTTACACAAAAAAAGAGTATGCTTCAATGTTCAGGAGTTATACAAAGTTTAGAAGATATTTGTTCACATTTATACATCAACTGAGCGCAACATAAAGGGTATAAATTGTAACAACTGTACCCAAAAAGAGAGGGATGGATCCCAACTTTGTTATTCATTTTTATAGGAATCATTCCCAAGGGCTTTACTCCCAAAAGGGGGAAACAACCAGAGAGGACAGTCTAGCAAGGATTTAAAAGGAATCCACAGGCGCATTGTAGTCTTATGACTGTATGTGTTTTATTTTATTTTGTATATCTGATATTTTAATTACATCAAGTTCTTTTTTCAAAAAGACACAAGACAGCTGTCTAGATGTGCCCGATTGTTGCTATGAAAGCAAACTAAGAAAGGGTGACATAATTTATAAATTATATATGTCTCTTGGTATATCCGCCAAATGCTTGTCTGCATCTCTCTAGTTTGTCTTCCCTGAACTGAAGCCCTTGAGAAAGGGGGTGTATGAAATAGATTCATTTAAACCAGGATATGAGGTTGCCCCCAATCTGTATATCCATTTTTGCTCAATTTGGAGGAGTCGTTTGTTCCAATCTCCGCCCCGTGCGGGAATGTGAATTCGGTCTAGGGAGGCGAATGTCACTTTGGGCATTATGTAGTTATGTTTGGTGACCACATGCCTCCCCAAAGGAAGGTAGATGTTCCCAATTTCCATACTATAAATGTGCTTAGATGTTCGACACCAAAATTTGTGCCGGGTTTTCCCCACATAAAATGCTCCACATTCACAGGACATTAGATATACCACTGCAGAAGTCTGGCAATTAACAAAGTGTTTGGGTTTGAAGACCTGTCCATTTGGGAGTGTAAAAACTTTTTCTTTCCTTATCCACTGACAGTGGGCACATTGTCCACAAGGGAAAGTGCCAAATGTTGAACAGTGTTTTTTAATCGATTTACGATATTCGCTTTTAACCAGCTTGTCTTTGAGGGACATAGCGCGTTTAAAGGTAATAGAGGGAACAGAGGATACAAAGTGTCCCACCTTGTCATCATCTGTGAGGATGGACCAATGTTTCGTGATAATGAACACAAAGAGGGAGGCCAACTTATTTAGGAGAGAAGCCGTGCCACGTCCAATAGTACATAAACACTGCATCCAGCGTACACAGCGCTAACTGTACGCTGGATGCAGGTTTGCGTGGCTGGCCGTGTCTACACTCTTACCCTCCTAGGGGCGCCTTCCTGTGACCTCAGCTTACCGCTCTGGCTTGCGCATGCCCAGGTTGGGCGGGATGGGCTTAGTGTGACACTCCTCTATGGAGATGACTGCCCATCTTCCTGCAGCTTATACCATCTAAATTTAGCACTTATACTCATTACATCCTCAATTGCCCACCGCCACCCTGCTTTCTTTCAGTAGCTTTTTTAAACTTCCTCCCACAAGCGGTTAATGGAACTTTCCCAGATGAACCCCTCTTTTCGATCATGCCCTTGAAGAAGGACTCTAGAAACATTAAACATCCCGAAACGCGTCGGGCTTGAAAAGAGGTTTACCTTCACTATTGCTTATTGCTTGACTGTTCCATATATTTACCTATTAGTACTACTTTGTTACTGATGATATCCACTTTGTTTTTAATAATTGTATTTTCCTAATTGAATAAAATTTATGCCCTTTTATGATGTATTATAGCTTCTACTTCTAATTTTTTCTATCATGCAAGTGCCGGAAAAGTCCACCTAGGGGAACCCTTTCCTTGTGTTAATGTTTCGTGATAATGTTACGAATTTGTTGATGTTGTCGTGAATATCGTATAATTATACGTGAAGGATTTGCTTCTTTCCTCCTTCTTGTTTGTGGTCTAAATAGCAATGTTTCTCGGGACTGGGAAAGAGTACGGTTGTACGATTTTCTCAAACAATTGCGACTATAACCTCGATCGAGAAGTCGCTCCTGAAGCCTACCGGCTTCGATTTTAAACAGTGTGTCATCTGAACAGTTTCTTCGCAGGCGAAGATATTGCCCGTATGGTATAGACCTTTTGAGGGGGACAGGATGGAAACTATCCGCGTGCAAAACGGTGTTTCCAGCTGTGCTCTTTCTATACAGTGTACTGGTTAAGTTGCCCTCCATGTCACATTCAAGTTTTTCATCTAAAAAAGTCACCGACTTGGCATTGTAATTCATGGTAAATTTGAGATTCCAACTCTTTATGTTAAGTTGGTTGAAAAATTGTATCAGCACTTCCTCAGGGCCTTCCCAAATGACGAAGATGTCGTCGATGTACCTGAGCCACATCGTCACGTGGCCCAGGTACATCGCGAGATCCTCATCACTGAACAAAAACCGCTCCCACTCCCCCAGGTACAGATTGGTGTAGGATGGGGCACAACATGTCTCCATCGATACGCCCTGCACCTGGAGGTAGTGGGAGCCGTCCAAACAAAAGTAGTTATTGTTGAGGATATGATCCAGACCCTTTAAGATAAACTCATTTAGATCCTTATTGTATCTTGATCCTTGCTGTAATACATTGTCAATCGCTTGAAGACCTTTCCCATGGGGGATAGAGCAATATAGGGCTTCAACGTCAATAGTGACAAGGATTGAATTCTCAGATATTTTTTGCTCGTTAATCATTTGTAAGAAATGGATGGTGTCCTTCGTAAAAGAAGGTAACGCCACCACGAATGGCTGGAGGTACGAGTCAATGACCCGACTTAAATTCTCAGAGACTCCACCATTACCTGAGACAATTGGTCATCCTGTAATGTTGGTAGTGCCTTTATGAACCTTTGGAAGGCTATAAAAGGTAGGGGTACGAGGATGTTTGACACGAATGAAGTCATATAGATCTTTGTTGATCGTGCCATTGCAATATGCGCGATCAACTAGATTGTAAAAGGCTTGGTTAGATTTAGTAATGTACATCAAGTGTATCTTTTTGTACCATTCTCTATTATCCAAAATATTCCGACACATAATTCTATATGTCTTGTTGTCCATCAGGACAACATTCCCTCCTTTATCCGATGGTTTTATAACGATTGACGGATTTCTCCGTAAAGATGCTAAAGCTTCATTTTCTTCCAAAGATAGATTGTGTGGAATGTGAGTACCACAGGGTATTTTTACGATATCCTTAAGTGTTTGTTTGATAAATGTAGCTATGCTCGGATTTGTGTGTAGAGGAGGAAATTTAGCAGATGGTTTTTTGAAAAGGGTTACTGGGTTTAGAGTGGATTTGTTTACCTCTTCAAATAACTTGTCTAAATCCAACTGATCTATCAAGTCATCTGAATTGCTCTCTTGAAATAATAGAGTCAGGTCTCGTAGGGCTTTGAACTCCCTCACAGTATATTTTGACCAATCGGTTGTATCTGTTTCTACAGGTTTCGATTCATATTGACATTTAAGCAATAATTTGCGAGCAAACATGTGTAAGTCCGTGACTAATTTAAAAAGGTCAAAGTTATGTTGTGAACAAAAACTTAATCCCCTTGACAAAAGACGAGTTTCGGTCTCCGTTAGGGGGTGCGAAGATAGATTAATCACATTTAAGGGTTGTGCTGTAACCGAATTACATGCGCGTCCATCCCCCTGCCTGTTTTGTGCGGTTGAGGGAAGCTCACTCCCCTTGTGGAGTTCAAATGCTTTTGAGGTGCTTGACGTTCAGGGATATTTGGTGGTCTGTTTGTTGCCATAGGGATATCCGATAAAGACGAATCGGATTCACCAGGGGCAGTGTAAGATGATTCCTCTCCTCTTTGTGCTGTAGGAGAAAATTCATTGAAGTTCCCTTGTTGAGTATAATCAGAAACAGTGTCTATCGAGCGTTTTTTGTAGTCTTGTTCGAGAGAACCTCTGTTAGTTCTACTTCTTTTTTGACGTCCACGCCCCCTATTGGTAGTACTTCTGTCCTGATTGTATCTCGGCGGGGGGGAGTTGGATCTAGAGTTGGTATTAGACCTATGTGATTCAGGATAATTACGTGCTCGACCTCTCATGTATTGTTTGTTACTTGACCATTTATAGGCTCTACCCTCTGAGAAGGATGTTTTATCCCTCCAGAATTTTGTTTCTTTGTCTTGGAGAATATTCTTATTATATGCTGCCAAATGTTCTTTTAACTGAGTTTGTGACTTTAGATATAGTGCATGGTTTTTAAATTGTGTCAACTGTACCTCCAAGGAATTTAGTTGTAGATCAAGTTGGGTTGTCTGTTTAGTATATTCCTTGATCAATATAGTCATCATTACTTGTGAGCAACTTTGTAGGTTGTTCTCCCATTCCTTTTTACATTCCTCGCTAATTGATTCTAAGATGGGAAAAATCTGGATACGTAACCCATAAGGGTTGATCTTTTCTTTTATATAGCGATTAAATGTTTTAATGTGCCAGAAAAGGGTGGATTTTTTCTCTAGGATCCTACCTAATTTCTGGACAAGAGAGGTAATCTGTGTTTGTACCTGATCCCCCCGTTCAAAGTCGGTTTCATAACCGGACATAAGATTAGTCCATTCCTCACCCTGAAAATCTCCCATGTTTGTGAAGTGGGGGAAGCAGAATGGAGAAAAATTGTTTATCCTGGCATCAATATAAAATCGTATAAACATATGCCAGAAAATAAATAAATGGATCCGACTTTACAGAATATGCAATATACCCAAGCTCATATTTTAGCTCCTGTGTGTCAGAAAAAAGGGGGGGAAGGGGTGTTTAACCACCCAAAAAGAAAAAACTCTAACATCAACTGACTAAACACCAGGGGCAAATTGACTGCACACCCCGAAATGATATTTTCTAAAAAGAATTGTAGAAGTTCCCCATGGGGTTTTTAAGCAGCAAGCGAAAAGTTTTATAAAAAAATGTTTTTATTAGAAAAATACTCCGAACATACTTTAAAGACTACAAAGATTTAAAATATGAGCTCCGGTTACACATAGAATCAAGTATATAGGGTACATATCTTGGTTATGCTGAAAATTTGTCACAAAATCGCACAATAAATCGCAAGGAGTGTATGTGTGTTACCACCTCAAGCAGTATCGTTAATGGTTATAGTAATGCTTGCCAATAACGAAGACACCGAGACCCCAATGCATTTCGACATTTACATGGTCATTGTCTTCCTCAGGGGGTCCTTTAGGTTCTGTAGAGGCATCAAAGAAAAAAAAAAAAAAAAAAAAAAAAAAGTATATATATATATATATATATATATATATATATATATATATATATATATATATATATATATATATATATATATATATAATCATATATTCCTTATGTATCATTAAATATGGGCCCACTGTCAGTGGATAAGGAAAGAAAAAGTTTTTACACTCCCAAATGGATTCGTATCACTTATGGGAAAAAATCTGTTTTGTGTGGGAAGATTGAATTCCCAACCAGCAGCATAGGGGTCTTGGTACGGTGGCTTCTGAAATGAATCATAATTATGATTGGGTCTCCACCATTCTGGATATTCACCATTGTAACCCCGACCCCTATTAGGATTTGATTGGCCCCGCCTCTTCCACCTATATGGTGGCCTCCTCTCCACGGGGGTGGTGGTATAAAACGTGACCCACCTCCCCTTTGGACATAATTTGATCTAGGTGGCCCAGAATTATAGGGATGGTGAGGGGGGATGTTAGTGGGTTTAATGGCCCCTGCTGGTCTTTGAGGGGATTGGTATTTATGAGGGCCCAAACCTTTCTGGGTTTTATTGAGGGGACCTTTTTTATTAATTTTAGAAGGTTGAGGTTGTCTCAAGGAACCATTAGAATTTTCCCCATAAACTTGGATGGATACCTCCATCTCAGTGTTGGTCTGACCAGCCGAATCCCCAAGCATTCTCTTTTGCCAGTCAAACACCACATTGTTACAATAATCATTTAAATCCCGGTTGTATTTTTTCTTTTTCTTATACTTTTGGTCCTTGTCCTCTTTTTCAAGGACTTTCAACAGACTCTGTGACCTCTCCCTATACTTACAATGGGGTTACAATGGTGAATATCCAGAATGGTGGAGACCTAATCATAATTATGATTCATTTCAGAAACCACCATACCAAGACCCCTATGCTGCTGGTTGGGAATACAATCTTCCCACACAAAACAGATTTTTTCCCATAAGTGATATGAATCCTTGTGAAGAGGTATTTGACCCTTTTGGGACATACGGACACCAACAAGATATCCATGATCCCTCCATGGTTTATTCTTCTCAAGATTTGGCCACGCCCAATCATACTTTCCCGCCCTCTAGAGGATCAGGGACTTGGGGTTTTTCCAGGCCGGGCCAGGGTCTAAAAAGGCCAGTAGAAAGAAGCGAGGAACTAGAGGGGGGAGGCGCCTGCGAGCAAAAAAGAGCCAGAACATAATAGGGCAGGGCATCTTTAACTTGAGTACCAAAGAGCTATCACAATCTGAAAAAACAGTTTTAGATAAGGGCCTCAAGTTTGCCCCTCCTAGGAGTTTAAACAGGTTCCAAACGTATATGGATGTCCATAAGTTTGTTCGCAAACTTAATATCAAAAGATACATGATTGGTAATCCCATTCTAAGGAATTCTCAATCGACTGACGAATTTGTGCATTCAGGTTTGGCCAACGCATCCCTTTTCAATCCCCCTGGAACACTTCCTCCCACACTAAAAGTGTTCAGGGATGTTGTTCTAAGGGATTTGGAAAGGTTGGAAGTAAAAAATACCAAGAATTCAAAAATCATGCAAGAAGGTTTAGATTCTTTGTGTAAAAACAAAGATCTAGTTATCCGTCCTGCGGATAAGGGGGAGGGATTGTGGTACTTGATCGTAAGGATTACATGGCGGAAATGGTCAGGATCCTTAGTGACACGGATACTTATACCCCCCTCCTCTCTGACCCTAAAAATGGATATCTAAGGGAGTTACGAAAGATTGTATCTAAGGGTTCCTCAATGGGAATTTTGAAAGATAAAGAGAGCCTATTTTTTATCCCTAAGGCCCCCAGGACTCCAATCATTTATTATTTACCTAAAGTTCATAAGAACCCTATCTGCCCCCCGGGACGCCCCATTGTGAGTGGCATTGACTCAATCACATCCCGGGTGGGCAGATATATTGGTTTTTATCTTCAGCCCTTAGTCCAAAAAATGCCTTTGTACATCAAGGATACTCGTCATGTGTTGAATCTCCTTTCAAGTACTGATATTAGGCCTGGTATATGGATGGTGACTGCTGATGTCACCTCCTTATACACCATAATTCCCCACAATATTGGTTTGGATGCAGTAGAGGGAGCTTTGGTTAGGGATTCGGGTCTTCCTGCATGTCAAATTTCTTTTATTATGGAGCTGCTTGGTTTTGCTGCCTCCCATAATTACTTTTGGTTTTCAAACAAGTTTTACCGCCAAAGTCACGGCGTAGCTATGGGGGCTAAATACGCCCCCAGCTTGGCCAATCTTTTTATGGCCAAGTGGGAGGAGGATGTTATCTATGCCCACCGGAGTCCCCATCTTGTCCTGTGGGCTAGGTATATAGATATAGATGACATCCTCCTCCTATGGGTTGGTGATGGCCAAGAGCTTCAACAGTTTATATCCTCTCTCAATATAAACAATCGAGGGATCCATCTTAACTTCGAGATGAGTCAAACCCAGATTCATTTCTTGGATCTCACTCTGTCCATTGAGGGGGGGTTTTGTCCACATCCACCTTCTTCAAGGAGAGCGACCGTAATTCCTACATCTCATTAGAAAGCTGTCATTACAGGCCTCACTGAGAGGTTCCTTGAAAAGGGATATACCAGTGAGACTCTGTTGCCCGTTTTAACCACTTCAGCCCCGGAAGGATTTACCCCCTTCCTGACCAGAGTTTTTTGCAATTCAGCACTGCGTCGCTTTAACTGACAATTGCGCGGTCGTGCGACGTGGCTCCCAAACAAAATTGATGTCCTTTTTTTCCCACAAATAGAGCTTTCTTTTGGTGGTATTTGATCGCCTCTGCGATTTTTATTTTTTGCGCTTTAAACAAAATAAGAGCAACAATTTTGAAAAAAACGCATTATTTTTTACATTTTGCTATAATAAATATCCCCCAAAAATATATAAAAAAAACATTTTTTTTCTTCAGTTTAGGCCGATCGTATTCTTCTACATATTTTTGGTTAAAAAAAATCGCAATAAGCGTTTATTAATTGGTTTGCGCAAACGTTATAGTGTTTACTAAATAGGGGATAGTTTTATGGCATTTTTATTAATAATTTTTTTTTGCTAGTAATGGCGGCGATCAGCGATTTTTATTGTGACTGCGACGTTATGGCAGACATGTCGGACATTTTTGGGACCATTGTCATTTATACAGCGATCAGTGCGGGCGGAGAGGAGTTAACCACTTCCGGACCGCCCACTGTATATATACGTCATTTTTTTGAAGATGGATATCTCGGTAACGGCAGCAGCTGCTGCCACAACCGAGGTATCCAACTTTTCAGCGGGCGGTTCCGTACACGATAATGGTGGTCTCTGCGGCGGGTTCACCGCGAGATCACCGTTATCGGTGGCGGGAGAGGTGCCACCCCCCCCCCTCCCGCCACTCTCCCGCACCCTCCGCCGCTTACTGGAGCCGCCGGTAGCGGCGGAGGCGATCGGGTCCTTTCCCTGCTTAGGTATGGAGACGAGTGAGGCCAAGATGGCGCCCACCTGTCTCCATACCATGTGACGGCCGGAGCGACGTCTTTACGATGGCTCCGCCCACTTCTCTTAAAGGCACAATTTTTTTTGTGTCATTTTTTTAAATGACTTTTTTTTTTTTTTTTTTGCATTTTAGTCTAAATATGAGATCTGAGGACTTTTTGACCCCAGATCTCATATTTAGGAGAACCTGTCATGCTTTTTTCTATTACAAGGGATGTTTACATTCCTTGTAATAGGAATAAAAGTGATCCAATTTTTTTTTTTTAAAACAGTGAAAAAATAAATAAAATAAAATAAAATAAATAAAAAAAAAAAAAAATTTTTAAAGCGCCCTGTCTCGACGAGCTCGCGCGCAGAAGCGAACGCATACGTGAAAACGGTGGTCAAACCACACATGTGAGGTATTGCCGCGACCGGTAGAGTGAGAGCAATAATTCTAGCCCTAGACCTCCTCTGTCACACAAAACATGCAATCTGTAAAATTTTTTAAACATGGAGATTTTCAAGGGTAAAAGTTTGACGCTATTCCACGAGCGGGCGCAATTTTGAAGCGTAACATGATGGGTATCAATTTACTTGGCGTAACATTATATTTCACAATATAAAAAAAAATTGGGCTAACTTTACTGTTGTCTTATTTTTTTTTTCAAAAAAGTGAATTTTTTCCAAAAAAAGTGCGCTTAGAAGACCGCTGCGCAAATACGGTGCAAAAAAAAGTATTGCAATGACCGCTATTGTATTCTCTAGGATGTTAGAAAAAAAACAATATATAATGTTTGGGGGTTCTAAGTAATTTTCTAGCAAAAAAACCTGTTTTAAACTTGTAAACACCTAAAATCCAAAACGAGGCTGGTCTTAAAGTGGTTAAGTGTGTCCTAGGGAGTTATTACTAACTGTAGGGGGATGGGCTGTGTGGGTGACGTCACTGATCTCTGCTCCGATGACAGGGAGCAGAGATCGAGTGACACTTGTCACTAGGCAGAACGGGGAGATGCTCTTTACAACGGCATCTCCCCGTTCATCCGCTCCGTGAGGCGATCGCGGGTCTCCCCGCGGCGATCAAGTCCGCGGGACCCGCGACCCGACTCGCGGAGCTCCCGGCCGGCGTGTGGCGCGCGCACGCATGGGCACGGCGGGAAATTCAAATGGACGTACAGGTACGCCCATTTGCCCAGCCGTGCCGCTCTGCCGACGTACATCGGCGTGCGCCGGTCGGCAAGCGGTTAAAGGGAGTACAGGAGATGGATAGAAGGCTCCTATTGCAGGACAAACCACAGACCAAGAGTTTAGGTCACAATTTAGGAGTACCCTTTATTACCACCTATTCCCTTCAGCATAAGGAAGTAAAGCAATTAGTTTCCAAACATTGGCATATTGTCACTAACGATAGAGTTTTGAAGGAAACTTTACCGCCAAAACCAAAAATTGTTTTTAGAGGGGCTCCTTCATTTAGAAATAGGTTGGCCCCCAATATATTGGATCCTACAATGAATAGGGCCACCTTTTTTGATCAATTAGCTGGATTCTATAAGTGTAATAAATGTCGGGTTTGCTCCTTCAACTCTTGTTCTAATAGGAGGACCCAGTCATTTGTTTCAACAAGGGCTGGTCTGACTCATCCTATCACCCCATTTATTACCTGTTGCACTTTAGGGGTGGTCTATATGTTGCAATGCCCTTGTGGCTTGCAATATGTGGGGCGGACCAAACGTCCCTTACAAGTGAGGCTCAATGAGCACATCACCAATATTATGACAGGTTTTAAGAATCATTCAGTTTCCGAACACTATCATTTGGCACATAATAGAGATCCCTCCAATACCCTTTTTTTAAGGATTGACAGATATAAACCTCACTGGCGAGGGAGTTCCATGGTACGAGAGATTTCCAAATTGGAAATGTCTTGGATCCATAGGATCAAAAGTTATACGCCCCATGGATTAAACATAGATGTGGATGTCAATGCCTTTATCGATAATTCCTAAATATTGGTGTTGAATTGGGGTGCCTTGATGTGTGGATTTACATATACAATATTTATTTTTATTTTATAAAATCAAAGAATTTTTTTGTGTGAATTTCTTTTAAAAAAAATTTTTCTCACAGAAATTATATTTTTATACACTATTTAATCTATATTTTTTAGTATGAGGTAATTTTTTTCCAGTTATGGTTTATTACAGGAATGATTGCCTTATATTGTTTGTTATCTTTTAGACTTGTGTTTACTTCCATCCTCATAGGAGTTAAAACTGGTCTAATTAGAATATATGAGTAATGGCTATGTCCAAAAACTCTTGTACTGGCATTTCAAGAGAAATTCTCATTTCAGTATTATGATAATTGTATAATGGTATTGTAAATTTTTGGAATGCCAGTCTTCTGTTGTTTATAAAATTCTGTCTGATTTCTATGGAATTAGAGGTTATGCGAGTCTTATGGCATTTCTTGATGCTATTCTGACCCTTTTTCCCTCTTTTCCATAAGATTACTTACTGTTTGTGCCCACATCCAGGATGGCGCTCTGTGATTCTTGTAGCGGGACTCAGAGCGAGGCTTGGTGTGCGCATATAATGTGGTGGCTCAGCACGCTGCCCGTTCCCAATTGAAAACGTCACCTTATGACGAAACGCGTCTGCGAGGGACGTGCTGACGTCACCACGTCACCCTGTTGGGGACGGGAGTTTGTATGAGTTCCGCCCGGCATCGCTTTTATACTTCGGTTTTATTGTAAGTGTTATTTTGTCATAAATAAATTTTAGTTTGATACAGTATCACACTATTGGCTGCTTCTTTATACACTATGCACTGCTGAGCTCGGGACTAGGATGTCAGGACGGATGTACGCTGCTCCTGCCAGGAAGTTCGGTCTGTGTCTGTGATAATCTGCTCACTTATAGTTGACATCTGGTAAGCAGGATTTTCATGAGGTTCGCTGCATTTTATTATACTCCATTGCCACTCTTTCTGATGTAAAGTCCTTAGATCTGCTCACATTGAATTGCCATCTGGTAAGCAGGATTTTTATGTGGCTCGCTGCACCTTCTTTTCCATACCTTTCATCGGTGGGATAGCTATATGCTCACTTGGTTATAGTATCTGGTAAGCAGATTCTTTGTAAGGTTTACACACCATTTTTTCTATTGGGGATCATACACCTTATTGCATGATTGCATGTCACTCACTTAACGATCCTATGTGTGTTCTCAACACTGGATGTTTTTATGAGTATATATGATTTTGTTTTTGTTGAGTGGTGCACATTTTTCCTTTTTTTGATTTCACATTTTTGTCAGTATTAGGCTATGTTTTTTAAAAAAAATTTTTTGGGTAATCCTTCGCGGATCTGAATACACGGTACGAGTGTGACCCATCCTGTTCCATTGGGACCGTTTTTCTTAAAGGCCCAGGCTGGGTTTTAAGCCACTCGCCTGTTTGGCTTACTTTCTGGTAAGCATTTCACCACATAAGATCTGTTCTATTTGAATTTTCACCTAACAACATATGAATATTCACGTTATTCACCGTGTGATGGTTGGACATTCCTCTGTATAGGACTGTATATTTTCATTAATAGTGTATAAAAGAGCCTGTTTTTTGAATAAAGGAGTTTCCTGGTTGAACTTACATACAGCCTGCCTGGTGTTTGTTCTGAGCTATCACAACTGGGTTAGAACGGCACATAGCTGTAGTTCTAATCCCAGAGCATTGGATGACCGAACAATCAGATGGTGCGATCTGCAATCTGATTCTATAGCTGCAGAGGAGTGTCGGGAGAGTGGAACCGAGCGAGCAAGGGGCTCGTTACATTAATCCTCTGGGGAATGCTGGCTCGTCTAAGGGATTTATCTCTCAATGCTATGCCATCCTGTTGCAATCCGTGATGAGGCGGCATCCCCTGAAGGTAAGGGAGAAATGGGAAACAGAGGTGGGACAGCTAGATGGTGATCAGTGGGAGGAGATTTTTCAGGCGGTGAACCTTTGTTCACTCAATGTGTCCCAAAAACGTACCCAACTCTACATATTGTTGAGAACGTACTATACTCCACACAGGCTACATCTCATGAATATGCAGGCTGAACCGACCTGTACGAGATGCAAACGAGACCATGGGGACCTTATACACATGCTGTGGAGGTGTCCCAAACTACATACATATTGGGCGGAAGTGGTGCGGAACATCAACTCAATCTTTTCTGTGAATCTTCCACAGGATCCTAGAGCAGGTATCTTGGGGGCTCTGGAGGAGTATGAGTGGGAAGGTCACTGTGGAGAAGCTGTACATAGAGTATTTTTTCAAGCTAGAAAACTGATTATGACACACTGGAGGTCTGAGAAGCCCCCGACTATTAAGGAATGGACTGATAATGTTAACGTAACTCTGAGACTGGAAGAGTGGATATATCAACATAGAGGTAAGGTAGCATGCAAAAATTTGAAAAATTATGGGCGCCATGGTTAGATGTACCAGGATTGGCCCCTATGGAAGTAGTGGGTGACAGGTTACTGGGAATCAATGTTGGGTGAAGTACAGATTAAGTTCGGCTATAACTGGGATTAAGTGTTAATGTTGTTACTGTGAGGTTGATGATTGTTAACCAGATTGTGTACTGTACAGAAGTGTTGTATGGTCTTGAATACAATGACTACAATGTCTGTAATGTTTTTCCTGCAAATTTAATAAAAATCTTGTTGGATTAAAAAAAAAATACACCAATAGGTCTTGGTCTGCTTTAATAAATAAATTTAAAAATTTTTTAAAACACTGAACCAGGGTGGGTGCAAGAATTTTTGTCTACTCAGAAAAAGGTGCATTTTGCTGCACGCCCCCCCCCCAACACTGTCCTGCTGCCACCTGTCCCCTCACTGGCTATGGGCAATTGGCAGTTGGGGAGAACTAAAACTTCCATGCTGCTTCCATTAGGAGAGAGAACAGTGTTAGAGAACTGAAAACAGGTATTTTAAAATTCTGAATGCATCCCAAGTGGATGGGGATTCCGATTTTACTGCCCCAAAAATATACAAAAAAATTCCAGATTCACAAGGTAAACTGTAAAAGAGATAAAACAAGAGTACAGTGCATCCAGAAAGTATTCACATTGCTTCACTTCTTCCACATTTTGTTATGTCACAGCCTTATTCCAAAATGGATTAAATTCATTATTTTCCTCGATTTGATTGTAGCCGTATTAGTGCAATTGTGACAGAGAAAATTGAGTACTGTCCGTGATACTTTTTTTATTTGCACTAACATACAATTTTTCAGGACAAGCTTTCGGGGTATGTCCCCTTCTTCAAGGTCCAAGCAGTCCTCAAAATTTCCCTCAAAATTTCCCTTGGTCCTGACTAGTCTCTCAGTTCCTGCCACTGAAAAACATCCACACAGCATGATGCTACCACCACCATACTTCACTGTAGAGATGGCATTGGCCAGATGATGAGCAGTGCCTGGTTTCCTCCAGACATGTTGCTTACCATTCAGGCCAAAGAGTTCAATCTTTGTTTTATCAGACCAGAGAATTTTGGCCTGAGAGTCCTTCAGGTGCCTTTTGGCTGTCATGTGCCTCTTACTGAGGAGTGGCGTCTGTCTGGTCACTCTACCATACAGGCCTGATTGGTGGAGTGCTGCATAGATGGTTTTTCTTCTGGAAGGTTCTCTTCTCTCCACAGAAAAACCCTGGAGCTCTGTCAGAGTGACCAACGGGTTCTTGGTCACCTCCGCGACTAAGACCCTTCTCCCCCGATCACTCAGTTTGGCCGGAGCCCGCTCTAGGAAGAGTCCTGGTGGTTCCAAACTTCTTCCATTTATGGTTGATGGAGGTCACTGTGTTCATTTGGACCTTCAAAATGCAGAAATGTTTCTTTACCCTTCCCCAGATCTGTGCCCCGATACAATCCTGTCTTGGAGGTCTACAGACAATTCCTTGAACTTCATGGCTTGGTTTGTGCCCTGACATGCACTGTGCTGTGATGTCGGCACTGCAGCCAATGTTTACATCCGCTGGTCGGGTGCTGCCACCACAGATAAGGGAACCTGGCAGTGTAGCCTTTTGACTTCACAGCCAGGCCCATACTGCGCATGCTGCATGCTGTACTCTCTCACTGGCCCAGTAGAAGGGGAGGGGGAAGGGGGCTAAGTTGCTGACGTACTTCACTGCAGCCCGCACCCCCCCCCGAAAGGTGCCAAATGTGGCAACCGTGGGGGGGGTCAGCTTTGAAGTTTGGAAGATAGCAGTGGAACTGGGAAGAGGGAAAGCAATTTACCAAGCTGATCACGCTGTGGCCACTTCCGTGATAACATAACAGTAACTTCATGTATAGATCTCTTGGTTAGGCATGGACACTAATCAATGGCTTTTCCTGTTGCAAAGAAATTATTCATTAATTTTCCTTTAAAATAACATCAAGTTAATTAATTTCATACGTCCAGCGTTTGCTGTTAAATTAATTACAGGTAAGAATAATTGGTGCTACATAGATAATAAAGAAAGAAATGAAATTTTCATTTACACTGCTAATAATTTGCTGTTAGGAGAAAGTGCTAAATAATTTAGTCCCAGTGACATGAATTAAATTGCATTCATAGCTGTACTGTGAAAATATAATTGTGTCATATATCATTATGTAGAGTTTTACCTTCTTGCTGGGGAAATAGGTTGACGGTATACTTAATACAAATGGTAATGAGCCTGGTGAGTAAAGGTTCATTGTGTTTATAAACTGTTTCTTAATCACAAATCATCTCTTGTTACACTTGTTAGACAGCTTTTTTGGGGAAATATAGTTCAAGATTATTATAAATGTTACACCTTACTTCCAAAAACGAGCCGTAAAATCTACAAAGACAAATGTTACACCTTACTTCCAAAAACGAGCCGTAAAATCTACAAAGACAAATTAAAAAGGAGGGTACTGAAAGACCAAGAGTTTTTATGTTCTCAAGATAGATGGAACACTAAACAGTCTTTTGATCTACAAAACATCTGTGACTGAAAGGACTAGTCAATTAAAGTGGAGTCTCAGAAAGAAAAACGCTTTTATAACGGCCTCTGCTTGCCTATTAGTATACATTTGTTATTGCAGTTAGTCCTTGTTACATATGCCACATGTGTAATGTAGCTAGATCCATTAATGAGTAACTTCTATGTATTGAACCCTGCCTCCTAAAACATGAAACATGGTTTAGCTTTCACTGGATCCTAAACACTGTTTGAACCTTTTTTTAACCATTTCTATACATGAAACACTACACTTTCAGAGCTACTGATAGAGAAGACCGCAGACTGAACTTAGTGTGATCACTCTTGCTTTGTCCTGTTTGTTTTATTTCAGTAACCATTGGAAGTAATTCTACTGTAAACCTAATTTTTAAATTCTACCTAGAGTACAGATTTTCTAGAGCTGTGATTTTTACAAAAAGGAAATAAATTCATTTCTGGTGTCAAATCCTGAACAAAGAAGAGACCATGGCAGTGGTGGGAACTAAAAACATATAGGGCCGCTTCAAGGATAGGTTCACCCTAGTCACAATGAAATGCAATCTGCAGTGGATCTCTTTTCTGAGTGTGAACAATCAGCCACTGTCAGGCATTCAGGAGGAGATCCTTTCACATTTTAAGTGATTGTAAAGTCTTGTTTTAAAAAATAAATAAAAATAACAAACATGTCATAAGTGCTCTGTGCAGTAAATTTGCAGAGGGTAGCCCAGATCCTCCTCTTCTCTGGTCCCTCTTTTCTGCTCCTGGCCCTTCCCTCCTGTCGATTGCCCCCACAGCAAGCAGCTTAGTATGGGGGCACCCGAGCTGCAGCTCTGTGTGTCCATTCAGACATAGAGTTGTGGTTCGGCTTGGCTCCCTCTCTCTCCTGATTAGCTAATTGACTTTGATTGATAATGACACCGCTGCTGTGTCTCAGCCAATTATGAGGGAAAGTCCCAAACAGCTGAGGGACTTGTGGACATTGCTGGATAGAGATGGATAGAGGTGGAGCTCCAGTAAGTATTATGGGGCTGAGGCACACAGAAGGCTTTTTATCCTAACCCCTTCTGCCCCGGAAGGATTTACACCCTTAATGACCAGGCCATTTTTTACGATACGGCGCTGCGCCGTTTTAACTGACAATTGTGTGGTCACGCGGGGCTGTACCCAAACAAAATTGGTATACTTTTTTCCCCATAAATAGAGTTTTCTTTTGGTGGTATTTGATCACCTCTGCGATTTTTATTTTTTGAGCTATAAACAAAAAAAGACTGACAATTTTGAAAAAAAAACAAACAATATTTTTTACTTTCTGCTATAACACATATCCAAAAATATATATATATAAAAAAAAGTATTCAGTTTAGGCCAATATGTATTCTGCTATATATTTTTGGTAAAAAAAATATTGCAATAATCGTATATTGATTGGTTCACGCAAAGGTTATAGCGTCTAGGAAATAGGGGAAAGATTTAGAGACTTTTTATTTGTTGTATTGTTTTTACTAGTAATGGTGGCGATCTGCGATTTTTAGCAGAACTGCAACATTGTCGTGGACAAATCTAACCCTGAGTGACACTTTTTGGTGACCAGTGACACCAATGCAGTGATCAATGCTATAAAAATGCACTGATCACTGTATAAATGGCACTGGCATGGAAGGGGTTAACACTAGGGGTGATCAAAGGGTTGAGTGTTCCCTAGGGAGGTGTTTCTAACTGTCAGGGGGACGGACTGACTGGGCATAGAGAGAGATCACTGTTCCTGATTACTAGGAACAGCTGATCTCTCTCTTCCCCTGTCAGAATGGGGATCTGCCTTGTTTACATAGACAGATCCCTGTTCTGCCACTCTTCACCGTGATCGCGGGTGGCTGGCGGACATCGAACACCTGCAGAAGCTAGTGCGTGAACCGCCATAGCGGTACAACGATTCGCGCAGCCGAGCCACCTTGATGCAGTATAACTATGGTGGCTGGTCTGCAAGTGGTTAATGCATATAATGCATTAAAGAGAAACTGCAGTCTTCTCACATAATATGTCATAAAAACATCTTTGCCATTATGAAGCTTCTCTCCAACCACTTTTCATAATATTTTATATATACTGTGATTCTGTACTTGCCAAATATTCTGCAAATATGCTGCAGAAATCTCCCTCCACTTAGTCTGGCTGCAGCCATTTTAACTCTGGGCAGCTGAAGCTGCTGTCTGTTCACTTCCTGGATTTACACAGACACACAGAGGCACACCTCCAGCTCTGCCGCTCTCATTGACCCACTTATGACTTATCCCACAAGTCTCACGAGAGTGAGCGGGAGATTTGTGTATGATGTCATAAGCCTAGACTTTTTACCAGACAAGAAACAGGAAGTGGGCTGTATAAGGTATTTACTGGCAGAAAAAAATTGTTTTTATGCCGCGTACACTTCGGCCCAAATTTCGGCCCGCAAAAGACCGATGAGAGTTTTTTGTGGGAAAATGCGACCATGTGTATGCTCCATCAGACTTTTGCTAGCCGAATTCCAGCCAGCAAAAGATTGAGAGCATGTTCTCAATTTTTCAGAAGGGAAAAGTTCATATCCGAAAATGCGATCATCTGTGGCAATTCAGACGTGCAAAATTCCTATGCATGCTCGGAAACAATTCGACGCATGCTCGGAAGCATTGAACTTAATTTTCTCGGCTCGTCGTAGTGTTGTATGTCACCGCGTTCTTGACGGTCGTAAGTTCAGCAAACTTTTGCGTGACTGTGTGTATGCAAGGCAAACTTGAGCGGAATCCCGTCGGAAAAGCCGTCAAATCTTTTTCCGACGAGAAGTCAGATTGTGTGTACGCGGCATAACTATCCAAAGTTAAAACAACAAGGGCAGGGGATTTAATAGATGGAAAGATGAAAAAATGACTGAAGTTCCACTTTAAGATAAAAATCCACCCCTTTAAATGCCTGCTTTTTTTTTTTTTTACTAAAGCACAATTTACCACAGGATGAATGTACCACAACTGAGAGTCAAGTTTTTAGCTTTTGGTCGCAACAGAGCCCCATTGACTTGAATGGCAGTACCACTTGTCGAACTCTTGTCAAACCACTTGTTTGACAGGCAGTACCACTTGTCGAACTCGACATGTTGCATTAAATTTGCTGTGGCCACAATGGATTGCACTTGAGCAGTCTCCTCTGCTGTATTTTAGACTTTAGGTGGACGGCTAGGAGGTGGTAAAACTATGGCTCAGTGGCCTGTTTTTAACCCCCCCCAATCCCCCTTCCCACCTAAGCCTCCTGTGTGAAATAGGTCTTAACCACTTTAGCCCCGGAAGAATTTACCCCCTTCCTGACCAAGAGCACTTTTTGCGATTCAGCACTGCGTCGCTTTAACTGACAATTGCGTGGTTGTGCGACGTTGCACCTAAACAAAATTGAAGTCCTTTTTTTCCCACAAATAGAGCTTTCTTTTGGTGGTATTTGATCACCTCTGCGGTTTTTATTTTTTTGCACTATAAACAAAAAAAGAGTGACATTTTTGAAAAAAACGCAATATTTTTTACTTTTAATTAGGCCGATATGTATTCTTCTACATATTTTTGGTAAAAAAAATCGCAATAAGCGTATATTGATTGGTTTGCGCAAAAGTTATAGTGTCTACAAAATAGGAGATAGTTTTATGGCATTTTTATTAAAAAAAATTTTTTTATTAGTAATGGTGGCGATCTGTGATTTTTATCAGGACTGCAACATTATGGCGAACACATCGGACAATTTTGACACATTTTAGGGACCATTAGCATTTAGACAGTGATCAGTGCTATAAAAATGCATTGATTACTGTAAAAATGTCACTGGCAGAGAAGGGTTAACACTAGGGGGCGATCAAGGGGTTAATTGTGTTCCCTAGTATGTGTTCTAACTGAAGGGGGGAGGGGACTGTGTAGGGGAGATGACAGATGATCTGTCTCTTCTCTCCTCAGAGAACCAGAAGCCATGTGTTTACACACACAGATCTCGGTTCTTGGTATGCCACGAGCGATCGTGGGAGCCCAGTGGTGATCGCATCAGCTGCATGGGTGAGCAGGGGGCGGGCACACGACGGCGCATGTTCCCCTAGTGGCCACAGGGCGAAGCGACGTTACATAATGTTGTTTTGCCCAGCCGTGCCATTCTGCCACAGTAAAACTGTGGCGGCTGCTCGGCAAGTGGTTAAAGTGCTACTACTAAACCCACAACAGTAAAATCAGTCTCTATACACAGTAAAGCATGCTTGTTATACTGACTGTGGAACCTAAGGGGTTTATCATCCATTGTGTAAAAAAGCTGTTCGATCCTGTCTTCTCTGATTCTCCCCTTCCTCCACAGTCCCCAAACCATCTCCTGATAGAACAGATCCTTGGGGGCAAGCTGCATGTGCTCAGTTTGGTGTGTATTGCTAGAGAGTTGTTTTTTTTTTCTTGGGAGAGTGCATGTAATCAGCACAGGGCCAATCAGCACTGTCCAGATAGAGGGTCAGGGGTTCTGCAGCCTTATAGGACAGTCGGGGGGAAAGGAAAACTCCTCCTACAAGCTTTACCAGACAATCATAGAAGTCACAAGACTGGTAAATACTGCTGATGTGAAAAGGTATTTAGCAGTTTATATTTACTAAAACCATTGCATTTCCATACTCTGTGTACTGTGGGTGGGAAACCAGATATAGTGAATGCAGGGTCCTGGGTTTAGTAATACTTAAAGAATTGATTTATAAACATTAACCACTTCAATACAGAACACTTATAGACCCTTCCTGTCCAGACCAATTTTCAGCTTTCAGCGCTCTCGCATTTTCAATGCCAATTACTCAGTCATGCAACACTGTACCCAAACAAAGGTTTTATCATTTTTTTCACTCAAATAGAGCTTTCTTTTGGTGGTATTTAATCAACACTGGGTTTTTTTATTTTTTGTGACATAAGTGAAAAAAGAGCGAAAATTTTGAAAAAAAAAAAACACTTGTTTTTAGTTTCTATGGTAACATTTTGCAAATAAGTAATTTTTGTTCATAAATTTGGGCCAAAATTTCTATTGCTACATATCTTTGGTAAAAATAACATAAAACAATTGTATATTATTTGGTCTGTGTGAAAGTTAGAGAGTCTACAAGCTATGGTGCAAATCATTGAAAATTGCTCCCACCTGATGCACTAGCCGCCTCTGGGGGGGTTCCCCTAAATTCCATACCAGGTCCTTTAGGTCTGGTATGGATATTAAGGGGAACCCCGTGCCAAAATTTTTTAAAAAATGGCGTGGGGGTCCCCCTCAAAATTTAAGGGGAACTCCATGCCAAAATGTAAAAAAAAACGGCGTGGGGTCCCCCCAAAAATTCCTACCAGACCCTTATCCGAGCAACCTCTGACGCTATGGGAAAGCCATAGGGATGACCCCGTGCGTCAGAGGGGGCGGACCGGGTGGCCCCGCCCCCCTCTGACACTACGGGGGAAGCCATAGGGATGTCCCCGTGTGTCAGAGGGGGCGGGGTCACCCAACGACGACACCGTGTGGTCTCGCCCACAGTTTTAAAAGAGATGTCACCTGTGAGGACGCGTCATATGGCATGTGCCTCTCATGGAGGTAGATCTTTTTTTTTTTTCTTCAGTCCATTGGCGGAGGTGAATGGACTACGTGGGACAGTTTTATTTTTTTATTTTTTAATAAAGGACTTCTCCCACGGTGTGTGTTTTTTTTTTTTTGTACCATTTTCACACTTTTTTGTACCTGTTACCATTTCAAATGAGGGGGGCCGGGATCTGGGGGTCCCTTTGTTAAAGGGGGCTTCCAGATTCCGATAAGCCCCCCGCCCACAGACCCCCACAACCACCGGGCAAGGGTTGTGGGGATGAGGCCCTTCTCTCCATCAATATGGGGGCAAGGTGCTTTGGGGGGGCCACTACCCCAAAGCACCCTCCCAATGATGAGGGCATGTGGCCTGGTGCAGTTCAGGAGGGGGGGCGCTCTCTTGTCCCCCCTCTTTTCCTGCAGCCTTCCAGGTTGTGTGCTCGGATTAGGGTCTGGTATGAATTTTTGGGGGACCCCACGCCATTTTCTTTAAAATGTTGCTGTGGGGTTCCCCTTAAAATCTGGATTTTGAGGGGGACCCCCAAGCCATTTAAAAAAAAAAAATTTGGCATGGGGTTCCCCTTAATATCCATACCAGACCTGAAGGGCCTGGTATGGAATTTAGGGGGAACCCCACGCTTTTTTTTTTAAATTTTGGTTCGGGGTTCCCCTGTGGGGGAATCCCATGCCATTTTTAACAATGAACGTTTATGTGTATTGCCGGACCGACAATTCATTATAGCTGAGAGTAGACTTAAATGACTTTTTTTTTCCTTTAGAAATATCATTTTGCTGTCAGACTGTTCTAAACACGGGAAACATGGGCCACTTTACAGGCATACTATAGACACCCCCCACGGTACGAAATTTAAAGGAATATTACACTTTTATTGTTTCACTTTAAGCATTACTAAAATCACTGCTCCCAAAAAAACGTCCGTTTTTAAAACTTTTTTTTGCATTGATACATATCCCCTGGGGCAGGACCCAGGTCCCCAAACTCTTTTTATGACAATAACTTGCATATTAACCTTTAAAATTAGCACTTTTGATTTCTCTCATAGACTTTTAAAGGGTGTTCCATGGCTTTCGAATTTGCCGCGAACACCCCAAATTGTTCACTATTTGGCGAATGGGCGAACAGCCAATGTTCGAGCCGAACTCATGTTCGACCCAAACATAAAGCCCATCCCAACTGGTAAGTGACTCTGCTTCACCTGAGCCTTCCCTCATCTCGCTCCATGGCTAATCATAACAGTTTACCTCCCATGTTAAGGGGCGTATCACACAACACATAGGGGCTGAACTCCACATTAAAGCGCAGGAAAATATTCCAATATTACCATAGACAGCATATTGATGTAGTATTGCTCCAAAAAACACACTTTCCAAGACCGTACAATCCCAAGTTCATTCACCCTAAATTCCCCAACTTCTTCCAGGCCAACGCGGAGGACAAATCAAAGGGAGTGGCTATTCTTTTCTCACATAGATGTAAATTTTCACTAAAATCTGAACATAAAGACCCCGAGGGCAGATATATACTTATCAAGGGAATGTTAGATAAAACATTCATATTACGCACCCAATCGGGAACAAGACAAATTTTTTAACTCTATGCTGCAGAATCTGGGCCAACTGGTTGAAGGCAAAGTGATTTATGGAGGCAACTCCAATACGGCCTTTGATCCCGGGCTAGACAAATCACGACCCCCAGGTGCACAAACCGTCAGACCTACTAAACAAAGCCTGCACATAGCAAGGCTACTATTTCAATACAAGCTGATTGATATCTGGAGGAAACTTAACCATTCCAAGCGAGACTATACACACTACTCTCACCCCCATCAATCATTCGTCAGAATAGACCATATCCTTATCCCCACAAACTCGATTCCCCTTAGCACACAAATCTTTTATTAGGGACACGGTATGGTCAGATCACTCTCTGGTCTTCCTAATATTCAAAAGAACACAGGGCCAGAAAAGTTCCAGTCAATGGAAATTGAACGAATCCATTCTCAGCGACCCAGTGCGAACCATACCAATTGAAAGGGCCATCACTGACTACTTCCACAATAATGACGCGGGGGAGGTTTCTCCCGCTATCCTTTGTGTGGCGCGTAAAGCTACCATTAGGGGAAAACTTATACAGCTTTCATCTCAAATTTACCAAGCACACAGGGCTGATATAGAGCCCCTGGAAAAAGATTTCCTAAGCCTCAGCAAACAACACAAACATGACCTAAACTAGATGCAGCAAGAACTGCGTTGAATCTCGCTCTTACGTCAAAAGCTGAAAATACTCTAAAATTTAGTGGAGTCAGGTTTTATCAACACAGAGACAGAATGGGCTCGCTGCTGGCAGTGGGTCTATCCCCCAAAGTACTATGCAGGCACCCCCCACTATTTGCCTCTCAGGAGGCTCAACAACACGTAACCCACAGAAGATCATGGGAGCTTTCTATGAGTTCTATACAAAACTATGCAATGGGGAAAATAGGGTTGATCAGGCTCAGGTTGACTCCTTTCTAGACTCTCTACCCATCCCCAAATTAGCGGACCAACATCGGGACATACTAGAGGCTCCAATATCTTCTGAAGAGGTCGCCAAAGTCATCAAACATCTAAAAAGGGACTCAGCTCCAGGGCCTGATGGCTTTTCAGTCCCTTACTAGCTTACGCTACTACTACTACGCTTCTTCAATTCCATCAGGCAAGGAAGATCTTTAGAATGTGCTCTTATCTCCGCATACATCACCATAATCCCAAAACCAGTTACTAACTAGTTAAGTTAGTAACTATCGCCCTATCTCTCTCATAAATAATGACCTAAACATTTTGACAAAAATTCTAGCTGATAGTCTCTCCTCATTCATTGGCACATACATACATAAAGATCAGGTAGGATTTATACCAAGTAGACAAGGTCCAGACCAGATCAGAAGAGCAATAGACGTCATCTCACTCTTACACTCGGGTTGGGATAGAGGACAGCCACAGGAAGGTTTCCTTCTTTCCATTGATCTACATAAGGCCTTTGCCTCAGTGTCTGGGTCTTACTTCTTCTCCATCTTGGAACGTTGGGGAGTTAGAAAACATTTAACGAACATTATCAGAGCACTCTACTCGTCCCCTGAAGCCAGAGTGAGACTCCAAGGCTTTTTATCAGAACCCTTTCTACTTTTCAAAAGCACTAGACAAGGCTGCCCTCTATCCTCACTAATTTTCGCAATATTGATCGAAACCCTGGCCATAGCCCTTAGGAGCAACCTGGATATCCACGGAGTTTCGTGTGGCCCCCAAACACATAAGCGCACCCTCTTTGCAGATGACCTCCTCCTGTTCATCACCTCCCCACTAATTTCACTACCAAACATCTTTAGCCTACTGACTACATTTGGAAATATATCAGGACTTCAAGTTGACATGTCTAAATCCCAAGCCCTTAACATCAATGTCTCAGAGCCCTAATGCTGCGTACACATGAGCAGAATTTCCGTCAAAAAAATCTTGGATGGTTTTTCCGACGGAATTTCGCTCAAGCTTGGCTTGCATACACACGGTCACACAAAAGTTTGCTGAACTTTCGACCATCAAGAACGCGATGATGTACAACACTACAACGAGCTGAGAAAATTAGGTTCAATGCTTTGGAGCATGCGTCGAATTGTTTCATAGCATGCGTAGGAATTTTGCACGCTGGAATTGGTACAGATGATCGGAATTTCAGATCGGAAATTTTTCCGATTGAAAAATTGAGAACATGCTCTCAATCTTTTGCTGGCTGGAATTCCACCAGCAAAAGTCCGATGGAGAATACACACGCATTTTCGGACCAAAAGCTCTCATCGGACTTTTGCTGGCGGAATTTCCACTCGTGTGTACGGGGCATTACTCTTCAGATTAAAAGGCCACATCAAGATTAAATGGAGCGACACCACAATTCCCTACCTGGGTATCACACTAACTCACAGAGTAAACCAAATTTACTCAGCCAATTATCCCCCACTGTTCAAAAAATTAGAATCCGACATGGGTCGCTGGTCTCAACTCCATCTTTCATGGCTAGGACAGATATACTCTGTCAAGATGACTCTACTTCCACGCATTCTGTACCTCTTTCGGTCACTCCCGATGCCCATCAGCAAAGATCATTCAAGATCTCTTGGATCATGGCTCAGGAGAAAATGGTCAGCATACTACAGGATACATTAAGGAAGTTTGAAGCCACATGGGAACCTTGGGCTGACTATATTCGCATCCCTTTGAACCCTCCACAGGACTATTAAGCCCTTGTTAGCATTCTGTCAAGACACACTGAACTCTTCACTTATACCCTTCTCCCCTTCTGTTCTCCCCCCAGTCTTTTCCTCCCCTCTACTCTTCATCTCTGACCTCTATGGTTATGTTTTCACGAGCAATGGCCTGTGTATGTTAAAGTTATGGTTCATTTTGGATTATGCTGTTTGACAGTGATTGATGCATCTAGTTGATCAGGACTGTTAAGTGAGACGAGGGTTGACCAAACTGCCCTGGACACAGTTTGATCCCATTAGGGGTGTCGGGGCAGTAGGGTCATCTCTGGTTCCTCCCATTACCAAAACAATCAATATCCAAAGAGTTTTTATGATCCAAACCTAGTCAATCTAATGTTATATGTCATTCTACATTATAAGTTCTTGTACGATGGAAGGATTGCATGAAAAACCCCCCAAAAAAATGATTGAAAGAGAAATTACACATAAAATTTCCTAACAACCTATTACACTTTTAAGCACCCCGGAGCACCAGGACAATGGAATTACCCCCAAAATTACCCCATTTTGGAACGGAACCACCCCAACGTATATTCTATGAGGCATAATGAGTCTTTTGAATGGTTCATTTTTTTCCACAAGTCTTCGGAAAATGTGGAAAGAAAATGAAAAGAAAGAAAAGAAGAAAGAAAGAAAATGAAAACGTATTTCTTTTACATAAAGTTGTCAATTTCTATGATATTTCTAACACACAGCATGTACATAGCAAAAATTACACCCCAAAATACATTCTGCTACTCCTGAGTATGGCAATACCCCATGTGTGAGACTTTAACACAGCCTGGCCTAAATACAGAGGTCCAACATTAAAGTAGTACCTTCAGGCGTTCTAGGAGCATAAACTACACTACAATTTTCTTTCCTTCCTATCACACTTTTGAAGGTCCTGGAGCACCAGGACAGTGGAATTACCCACAAAATGACTCCATTTTGGAAAGCAAACACCCAAGGTATATTCTATGAGGCATGGGCTGCAGATAGCTACTTGAGTACTCTAATGGGCTGGAGACAGGTGCTTGGGTAATCTGATGGGCTGCAGATAGGTACTCGGGTACTCTGATGGGCTGGTGACAGATACTTGGTTACTCTGATGGGCTGGAGACAGGTACTCGGGTACTCTTATGGGCTGCAGATAGGTACTTGAATAATCTGATGGGCTGGTGACAGGTACTCTGATGGGCTGGTGACAGGTACTCGGGTACTCAGATGGGCTGGTGACAGGTACTTGGATACTCTGATGGGCTGGTGACAGTTACTCGGGTACTCAGATGGGCTGGTGACAGGTACTTGGTTACTCAGATGGGCTGGTGACAGGTACTCGGGTTCTCAGATGGGCTGGTGACAGGTACTCAGGTACTCAGATGGACTGTGAAGGGTACTTGGTTACTAAGATGGGTTGGTGGCATGTACTAGGTTATTCAGATGGGCTGGTGACAGGTGCTCGGGTACTCAGATGGGTTGGTGACAGGTACTCGGGTACTCAGATGGGTTGGTTGCAGGTACTCGGGTACTCAGATGGGTTGGTTACAGGTACTCGGGTACTCAGATGGGCTGGTGACAGGTACTCGGTTACTCAGATGGGCTGGTGACAGGTACTCTGGTAATCAGATGGGCTGGTGACAGGTACTCGGGTACTCAGATAGGCTGGTGACAGGTACTCGTGTACTCTGATGGGCTGGTGACAGGTACTTGGGTACACTGATGGGCTGGTAATAGATGTTCAGGTACTCTGATGGGCTGGTGACAGGTACTTTGATGGGCTGGTGACAAGTACTTTGACTTTGGTGACATGTCCTCTTTATTAGGGGGCAATCAGTGTTATTGGGTGTACACTGTAAGCTGTAACAAGCTGTTACCGCAATCTCCTCCTCACACACGATCGGTGTGTCAGAAGGAGAACCCGGTAACAACTTGTTACTGCGTTTGTTGACATTCTGTGACTGACTATGATTGGACACAGCCGGTCATGGCGCAATCGGGAATGGGCTGTGTCAGGGTGATAGCCGCAGGTCCCCAATAACTGTTCTGTGTGCCCCTAGGGGCCACTCAGATGGGCTGGTGACAGGTACTTGGTTACTCAGATGGGCTGGTGACAGGTACTCGGGTTCTCAGATGGGCTGGTGACAGGTACTCAGGTACTCAGATGGACTGTGAAGGGTACTTGGTTACTAAGATGGGCTGGTGGCATGTACTAGGTTATTCAGATGGGCTGGTGACAGGTGCTCGGGTACTCAGATGGGTTGGTGACAGGTACTCGGGTACTCAGATGGGTTGGTTGCAGGTACTCGGGTACTCAGATGGGTTGGTTACAGGTACTCGGGTACTCAGATGGGCTGGTGACAGGTACTCGGTTACTCAGATGGGCTGGTGACAGGTACTCTGGTAATCAGATGGGCTGGTGACAGGTACTCGGGTACTCAGATAGGCTGGTGACAGGTACTCGTGTACTCTGATGGGCTGGTGACAGGTACTTGGGTACACTGATGGGCTGGTAATAGATGCTCAGGTACTCTGATGGGCTGGTGACAGGTACTTTGATGGGCTGGTGACAAGTACTTTGACTTTGGTGACATGTCCTCTTTATTAGGGGGCAATCAGTGTTATTGGGTGTACACTGTAAGCTGTAACAAGCTGTTACCGCAATCTCCTCCTCACACACGATCGGTGTGTCAGAAGGAGAACCCGGTAACAACTTGTTACCGCGTTTGTTGACATTCTGTGACTGACTATGATTGGACACAGCCGGTCATGGCGCAATCGGGAATGGGCTGTGTCAGGGTGATAGCCGCAGGTCCCCGATAACTGTTCTGTGTGCCCCTAGGGGCACGCACGAGCACCATGCACAAGGTCAGTGCATGTGATCAGCTGTGATTGGACACAGCTGGACACGTGGTAAAGAGTCGATTTCTATTGGCTCTTTACACTAATCTTGGATGGGCTGTGTCCGGGGGCGTCCTGCGGCCCCGGGGGCCAGCAGGAGCTGCGAAAAGCAGAGGATGTCATATGACGCCTGGCCAAGGTGGCAGAGTGCTCCTGTGGAAGTCGCATGACTGTAGGCTGGTAGGGAAGTGGGTAAAAAAACAAACACATTTATAAAGCCCAGTGGTATGTCTTGCAAATGTGCATTTCTTTCTTCTTGCTCCAGGACCTGCTATTCTAATAAATTAGAAATTAAGCTTGGAGAGTCCTGTGATGTGATCTCTCAAGGTCAGTTGACCAGCTTTTTGTTTCTCTTTGCAGAGGGTTAAGAGAAATCCACGAGTTGCAATAGGCTCCACACTGTGGTCTGCAATTTTTGAATGAGACATAAAATGCAGGCCTTGGCCACAGTGGAATAACATTGCCATGTCCAGCGGATAGTACGATCCACTCTCCACTAATAAATAGGTCACGAATTGTGAAAAAGAGGTGAGGGAAAGAAAGATCCTGAAAGTGCCCAGTGACACTGGTGAAATTCTAATACTTGCATCAGAAGGTCCTGGGAGTGCATTACACAATTGCTGAAATACATGCAGCAGTAAATGCAACTACAATGGTCCCTTGGCTATTTTATGATTTTAGGAAAACATACCAGGTGTTCTAAATACTAGACTCATCTGGGACAAAGGCTTTTGGAGGGGACTGCAGGCTAGCCTCTTGTCTACTGACTATGGGCCCTGGCTTTTAAGGGAACGCTACTCTTTGTGAGGTGTATGCCTGGGGGACCCTTGGAGTAAAGTTACTTTGGATTTAAGTCCATGTCTCCCCAAGACACACAGACTCTGGGACTCTAGGCCCGGGGTCCCTGTATAGGGCCTAGCTGCCTCACTACCGATAGTTACTGATTCACACTGTGAGACTCAAAGCAGATGGTGATGTCATCAACTCAAGCCACCTGTCTGGGGTCGCCTGCTATAATGTGTTTATTGTAAGTAGGTCTATTGTGCCTCCTAAGGGTCTTTTACCCATTGTTAATTGTGCTAATTAACACACCTATTGTCTGATAGCAAACTACTGTGGGGATGTGTTTATACTTGTAATAATGTGTATTTTACTTTGTGAGCTCGATGCCGGCAAGTCTGACCTGAAATGAGATCTCCGATTGTCCAGGTGGCTAGTTTAACCACTTCAGCCCCGGAAGGATTTACCCCCTTCCTGACCAGAGCGCGGTCCTGCGACGTGGCTCCGAAACAAAATTGACGTCCTTTTTTTCCCACAAATAGAGCTTTCTTTTGGTGGTATTTGATCATCTCTGCAATTTTTTTTTTTTGCGCCATAAACAAAATAAGAGCGTCAATTTTGAACAAAACGCATTATTTTTTACATTTTGCTATAATAATTATCCCCAAAAAATATATAAAAGAATTTTTTTTCCTCTAGTTTAGGCTGATACATATTATTCTACATATTTTTGGTAAAAAAAAAATCGCTAAGCGTTTATTGATTTGTTTGCGCAAAAGTTATAGCGTTTACAAATTAGGGGATAGTTTTATGGCATTTTTATTAATTTTTTTTTTTAATAATAATGGCGGTGATCAGCGATTTTTATTGTGACTGCGACATTATGGCGGAGGTGTCGGACATTTTTTATACATTTTTGGGACCATTGTCATTTATGCAGCAATCAGTGCTATAAAAATGCATTGATTCCTGTATAAATGACACTGGCAGTGAAAGGGTTAACCACTAGGGGCGGGGAGGGGTTAAGTGTGTCCTAGGGGAGTGATTTCTAACTGTCGGGGGGATGGGCTGGTGTGTGATGTCACTGATCTCTGCTCAGATGACAGGGAGCAGAGATCGAGTGACACTTGTCTCTAGGCAGAACGGGGAGATGCTGTTTACAACGGCATCTCCCCGTTCATCCTCTCCGTGAGGCGATCGCGGGTATGCCCCCGGCAATCGAGTCCGCGGGACCCGCGACCAGACTCACGGGGATCGCGGCCGGCGCGTGCGCGGGCCGCCGACGGCGCGCACACGTGCACATGGTGGCAAATTCAAAGTAACGTACGTTACTTTGCGCAGCCGTGCCATTCTGCCGACGTAAATGTACAGGAGCCGGTCGGGAACCGGTTAATTAACTTAATGTTTATAGTGTTAATTATATTTCTGCATACAGTTGCATTTGCATATGATAATGTGATCAGCCTCCTCTGAGTGTTTAGTGTATAAAAAGCCTGTATTCTTGTTTAATAAAGAGTTACAGTTTTGCAGCTGAGCTAGTCCCCCCTAGTTCTTGGTGGCAATGTGCGGCTATAATATCTGATATCTATGTTCAGACTGGAGGAAGCGGTATACTGACGGAAGCAAAATGTAAATGTATTTTATTGGGATTTTAGGTGAAAGACCAACACAAAGTGGCACATAATTCTGAAGGACAATGATAAATGTTTTTTAAAGTGTTTTACAAATAAATATGTGAAAAGTGTGGTGTGCATTTGTATTAAGCCCCCCTTAGTCAATACTTTGCAGAACCACCTTTCGCTGCAATCACAGCTGCGGGTCTTTTTGGGTATGTCTCTACCAGCTTTGCACATCTAGAGTGACATTTTGCCCATTCTTCTTTGCAAAATAGCTCAAGCTCTGTCAGATTGGATGGAGGGCATCTGTGAACAGCAATTTTCAAGTCTTGCCACAAATTCTCAATTGGATTTAGGTCTGGACTTTGACTGGGCCATTCTAACACATAAATATGCTTTGATCTAAATCATTCCATTGTTGCTCTGGTTGTATGTTTAGGGTTGTTGTCCTGTTGGAAGGTGAACCTCCGCCCCATTCTCAAGTCTTTTGCAGACACAGGTTTTCTTTTAAGATTGGCCTGTATTGGGGTCCATCCATCTTCCCATCAACTCTGACCAGCTTCTGACCCGTCCCTGCTGAAGAAAAGCATCCCCACAACATGATGCTGTGCTGCCACCATCATGTTTAATGGTGGGGATTGTGTGTTCAGGGTGATGTGCAGTGTTTTTTTTTTTTTTTTTTCGACACATATAGTGTTTTGTTTTTAGGCCAAAAAGTTGAATTTTGGTTTTATCTGACCAGAGTACCTTCTTCCACATGTTTGCTGTGTCCCCCACATGGCTTACCACAAACTGCAAACGGGACTTCTTATGGCTTTCTTTTACCAATGGCTTTATTCTTGCCACTCTTCCATAAAGGCCAGATTTGTGGAGTGCTTGGCTAATATTTGTCCTGTGGACAGATTCTCCCACCTGAACTGTGCATCTCTGCAGTTCCTCCAGAGTTACCATGGGCCTCTTGGCTGCTTCTCTGAATAATGCTCTCCTTGCCTGGCCTGTTAGGTGGATGGCCATGTCTTGGTAAGTTTGCAGTTGTGTCATACTCTTTCCATTTTCGGATGATGGATTGAACAGTGCTCCGTGAGATGTTCAAAGCTTGGGATATTAATTTATACCCTAACCCTGCTTTAAACTTCTCCACAACTTTATCCCTGACCTGTCTGGTGTTTTCACTAAGGCTCTCTAACAAACCTCTGAGGGCTTCACAGAACAGCTGTATTTATACTGAGATTAAATTATACACAGGTGGACTCTATTTACTAATTAAGTGACTTCTGAAGGCAAATGGTTCCACTAGATTTTAGTTAGGGGTATCAGAGTAAAGGCGGCTGAATACAAATGCACACCACACTTTTCAGACATTTATTTGTAAAAAATTGTGAGAGCCATTTATCATTTTCCTTTTACTTCACAATGATGTGCCACTTTGCGTTGGTCTATCACACAAAATCCCAATAGAATACATTTAAGTTTTTAGTTGTAACATGACAAAATGTGAAAAAAAATTTCAAGGGGTGTGAATACTTTTTCAAGGCACTGTATACTTTTAAATTTCCATTTGGAGACTGACAGTGGGACATGCAAAATGACCTCCAGTTTCTAGTGTTACAAAACAAATATGTGCATGCAAAATAGACATGCTGTAATAAACCTGAATTGGTATGTTATGGCTGTTCTTTAGCTGTAAAAGTGGATGAGTGTGGCTCACCTTTACAATCACACACCTTTCACTAATAAAAAATAAAAACTTTTTGGTAATCTTAACTACTCCACTTTTTTTACAAGTGCTCCCACAGCTTCAGCAGTCAAAATCTTTGGGGAAAGTCCTGTTGTAGCCAGTATATCAGTAGAGTGTAGCAGTATAAGCAGTATTACTATAAACCAGTAGGATAGTTAAAAGTCTTATGCCCCGTACACACGATCGGACTTTGTTCGGACATTCCGACAACAAAATCCTAGGATTTTTTCCGACGAATGTTGGCTCAAACTTGTCTTGCATACACACGGTCACACAAAGTTGTCGGAAAATCCGATCGTTCTAAACGCGGTGACGTAAAACACGTACGTCGGGACTATAAACGCGGCAGTGGCCAATAGCTTTCATCTCTTCATTTATTCTGAGCATGCGTGGCACTTTGTCCGTCGGATTTGTGTACACACGATTGGAATTTCCGACAACGGATTTTGTTGTCGGAAAATTTTATATCCTGCTCTCAAACTTTGTGTGTCGGAAAATCCGATGGAAAATGTGTGATGGAGCCTACACACGGTCGGAATTTCCGACAACAAGGTCCTATCACACATTTTCCGTTGGAAAATCCGACCGTGTGTACAGGGCATTAGTTTAAATCCAAAAAAAAGAAATATCCTAGTATTTTTCTCATGCTACTTAATTCTGATTCTTTGGCTGGGGGAACCATCAATTTAAGTGATACCTAATCAGCCGTTGCTGAATAACCCTTGAACATAAACATTTAAAGCATGGGGACACAACTTATCCCTCAAATGTCCAGAACTTTTAAATAATCATATATAAATAAATGAAACAGGGCATTTGGACAATGAAGATAATGCTGGTATTTAGCAATCCGACAAATAGGTTAAGGAGATCACACTCAGGTAGATCTACTTTTATCATTTGCACATTCTTTTCATGGAGATCAACTCCTCTGTCATTCCCCTCTGCTACATTGAGAGAAAAAAGTATCTGACCCCCCCTGCGGATTTTGTACGTTTGCCCACTGACAAAAAAATAATCAGTCTCTATTTTTATATTATTAGAAGAGAAGTAAAACATAGGACATATGTCCCGAGAACAACTTTACATATGTCCTTCCGTAAGATATCATTCTAGCAGGACATGTCCCAATTTAACATTCAAGGGGAGGGGGGGGGGGAAAAAGGGGTGAGGGTGGGAAGAAGGGTGAGGAGCAGAAAAAGAAAGAGAGAGAGAACAGAGAGAGTTAGAATTAGCCGTCTGCTGGTCAGTTCCAGGATTTTAATATAATTAGCCCTGTGGATTTGAGGGAGCCCCCACTCCTATGTGTTTGGACCACGGTTCCCAAGTCTTCTCAAACTGTGCCGAGGAGTCTAGTATGGAGCTCACCATCTTCTCTTGGGGCATTATCCATGAAATTTTGTGTTTAGTCGCAAGAACAGAGACCTTAGGCCACTTCCAGGCTTTGGCTAAGGTGATTTTGGCTCCAAGTAGTATAAAAAATATAAATTTTTGTAATAATTTCAGAGTACCGGTAATAGGGTGATTGAGTAGAGCCGTTAGGGGAGACTTGGGAATGGTCTTGCCTGTAACTTTAGATATGATGTGGAAAATTTTGTTCCAAAAGCTCCTGATTCTGGGACACTCCCACCATATGTACATCATGGTGCCCTTCATATGACACCCGCGGAAGCATAGAGGAGAAACCGAGGGATACATTAGAGAAAGCCGGGAGGGGGTTAAGTACCATCTGGTGAGGACCTTCAGGCTAGCTTCAATTAATGAGATATTGAGAATACCCTTAAAGGATCTAAAGAAGGTTTTGTGCGAGTGTTCCAGATCCCAGGAATCCTGCATATCCCTCTCGCATTCCAGCATGAATGTTGCTTTCCTACTGTTTGTTGCAAGCGAGGAGTAGATTATGGAGATCCCCCCCCCCCTCTGCTCCAGGAGCTGCCCACACCATAGTTCATATGGGGTGAATATAGGTGGTTTAGGTTTCGAGACCCAGATGGAATGAAGAAAGTGTGATAGTTGAAAAAACCTGAACCTCTCCGAGTTGGGGAGGTCCAGATGTTTAATGCAGTGGTTGAGAGATATTGGCCCAGCTGCGGTAAAATAGTTCCCGATCCGGTACATTCCCCTGTCTAGCCACCACTGAAATACTTTGATGTCCATACCCGGAGGGAACTCCGGGTTATGGAATATGTGAGCTAAAGGCTTGCTTTGTGACACCAAAGCAGGACTCTTCTTGAGAGTGTCCCAAATCCTCAGTGACTGTGACAAGGCAGGAGATAGGATGGAGGGCCTAGCCTTTGGGGAGCACCAGAGGAGGAAATCAATAGTGAAGGATGGGACTGCCTGCCTCTCCATTTCTACCCAATCAGGTCTGGCTGATTTAGAATAAACCATGGATATCTGGGCTAATCTAGCAGCTTGGTAGTACCAAAAAAGATTGGGGAGGCCCAGTCCCCCCTTGTTTCTCAAACAGAATAAGGAACGTCTCGCCAGTCGATGGCCCAGTTTACCCCAACCAAATTTGACTACCTTGTTTTGAAACTCTGAAAGGTGATCCTTTCATTTGGCGATCGGAAGTGAGCGAAATATGTATAATAGTCTCGGGAGAAGGGTCATTTTGACAGTTTATTTTGCCCAGCCAGGATATTTGGTGAGGAGACCATTGTTTGAGATCTGATTCCAATTTTTTATACATGGGTGGGTAATTAGCCTGATACAGTTGTTCAAATTTAGGAGTGAGATTAATACCAAGATATCGTATGGAAGACTCACTCCACGAAAAGCGAAAGGAGTCCTTCAACCTAGAAACCAGAGATGATGGGAGCGATACATTGAGTGCTTGGGATTTGGAGTAGTTGACATGTAATCCTGAAAGCTGGGCAAAGTCTTCCAGGAGCTTACATAATACAGGAAGCGAGGTTACTGGGGACGTAAGGTAAAGGATTAGATCGTCGGCGAATAAACCGCATTTGTGTATTTTGGGCCCACATCTGACCCCCGCTATGTCTGGGTTAGTGCGGATAGCAATTGCCAGTGATTCAATTGCTATTGCAAAAATAAGAGGCGATAACGGGCATCCCTGGTGGGTACCTCTCGCTATTTTGATAGGTTCCGACAGTTGTCCTTGTAATTCAATCCTAGCCCCTGGATTAGAGTATAGGGATTTAAGTAGCCCAGAAAATCGGGGGCCGAAGCCCCATCTTTCTAGAATAGAGAACAGGTAGGACCAAGAGACAGAGTCAAACGCTTTTTGTAGATCTAAGGACAGCAGCATACCCTTTTGTTCACCACCACCATCCCAGCCAGATTGCAGGATAGAAACCACATCTACTGTTCTTCTGATTTGGTCAGGACCCTGCCTTCCAGGGATGAACCCTACTTGGTCCTTATCAATATAAGACCCAATAAAGGATGCCAGACGGTCAGTCATAATTTAAGTCATTATTTTAAGATCGTTATTGATCAAAGATATGCGTCTATAGTTAGAAACATCACCCGGATCTTTATCTGGTTTCGGGATGACAGTAATGAACGCAGCGTTCATTTGCGGGTCCAGAGGGTCCCCTTTGGTTTTGGAGTTAATGAATTTAGCAAGATAAGGAGCTATAGTATTCGCAAATGTTTATAATATGGTATGGAGAAACCGTCTGGACCCGGTGCCGAACGCTTCTTTAAGTTTTTGATTACTGCTAGGACTTCTTCGGTGGAAACTGGGGCTTCGATTCTGTCTCTGTGGTCCGCCAACAGGGTGGGAATCGGTAGATTATCCAGGAATTTGGTCATAGCGTGAGATCTATTCGCCTTATGTTCACTATAGAGATCCGCGTAGAATCCATGGAAGGCTTCCATGATTTTCAGAGGGTTCGCCGTGTGTGGTTGGCCTGCTATTTTAATTTTAGGGAAGGTATAACAGTGGGTACGTGGCGTGAGTCGGGATGCCAAGAGAGACCCAGCTCTATCCTTTTGGTAGTAGTACTTCGCCCCCAGCCATAACATGCTTTTTTCTGCCTTAGCTGTAAGAGCTAAATTAAGTTCAAGGCGCGCCGCATCCAACTGGGACATGGGTACTAGAGTTGGGTTTCTCTTTTGCTCCAAACAAAGTTTTTGAAATTCCTTTTCAAGATTATCTATGTCTATCCTGTGTTCTCTTTTAATTTGGGAGGCTATTTGAATTAATTTCCCTCGTATGGTTGCCTTATGTACTGCCCATAAGGTTTCCGCTGAAACGTCTGCAGTGTCGTTTTGAGTGAAGTATTCAGAAATGGCCTTTTCAATTTCTACTTTCCAAGTAGGGTCAGAGATAATGGTTTCTTTTAGTCTCCAGAAAGTGGATTTGGTTTGTGGGGCTTGGTTGTTTATCATAACACTCAATAAGGAGTGATCAGACCACGCCGTGTCTATAATCTGTGCTCTTTGGGCTGCCTCAATCAAGCTATTTGACACTAGCAGGTGGTCCAGTCGGGCATAAGATTGGTGTGCATGGGAGAAATGTGTATAATCTTTTTTGGTGGGATTTAACTCCCTCCAAATGTCCGTGAGACCCTGTGAGTATATCAACTTAGCTATTTTAGAACTGTTCTTAGTTGGGCGGATGGTTTGAGCACTGGGAGGTTTGGATCTATCTAGTCCTTGGTCGAAGGCCACATTAGAATCTCCACCTAAGATTATGGAGCCTTCCAGAAGGGGACCAAGTGTCTTAAACATGTTACTAAAGAATTTAAGTTGTCCTGTATTTGGGGCATAATAGGATACTAGGGAAAATAGTCTGCCCTCTATTGAGCCCTTCACGAGAATATACCTCCCCTCTGCATCCCATCTCACCTCCTGCAGTGTAAATCTGCAATTTTTTGAGATAAGGATAGCAACCCCTCTGGTCTTATCTTCTGCGTTAGCTAAATAAAACAAGGGGAACTGGGCGTATATGAAGTTGGGTTTTTACCGGATCGGGAAGTGTGTTTCTTGAAGAAACAAGACATCAATTTTGCGGGATTTCATATAATCGAGAACCTTCCTTCGTTTAGAATGTGAGTTTAGCCCTTGGGTATTATGTGTCGCAACCCTTAACAGGGAGGACAATGAATCAGTGGTAGCCATGGAGCAGAGGGAGAAGTCCTACCACCCATCCACCAACGCTTACCTGGTCTAAGTGGTTGTGGGGGACTGAAGCCGGAACAGAGGTGGAACTCCATCGTCGCCTACGTGGAAAATGGACATCGACCAGCAAACGGCTAACTGTAAGAGAATAAATTGTTAGAGAGGAAAAAAGAAAAGGAGTAGGAGGGGATGGGAAAGAGGGGTGAATCAAGCTCCCGTGGAGCTTGAGTGAGCAGTGAAGGCTTCGTAGCACAACACTCATCAAAGTAGGAGATACGTCCAGTCCCTGCGAGCAGAGTGGACTCCTAACCCAGGGAGTAGGCATCACCTAACTGCCGCAACCTCAGCGCACCTATTTAAAAAAACAACATAACTAGCAATCAGAATCATTCTGATATGAGGGACCATGTGGACACCGACACCCCAACCGTCCTGCGGTCCCTTCCTCCTGCCCAGTGAGAAAATCTAGGAGGGGGAACAGACTCCTCATGTACCAGCCCCGGGAGAACAGTACCCATCCCGCATTTAACGCACTTCAGCAGAAAATGCTTGGGGAGAAATCTCTACGGCAATTAACCTTGGTGAACTTATGCCTATAACCGTGAAGGAGGCAAATGCTTAACTCGGGAGTAATATTAGGCCCTAAACAAAATCCACTAGAGCCAACATCAATAGCACAGGTATGTAATTAGCTCCTAATAGAAGTTCCCATATGGGCTGCAAAGGGAACAGTTTTTAGTAAAAATTAAAAAAAAAAAAAAAACCACAAAAAGCAAAAAACGAAAAATTATTCCCCCCTGATCATTCCTTTGTCCCCTTGGTGAGTGAAAAAGAAGTAACAGGGGCATATAAACCCCAGCAACTCTCGGAGCTCAGATTGAGTACTGAGGAGAGAATCCAGTCAGAAAGTGAACAACAATCAAAAAACAAACAACCTCTTGACTCGTGGTATCATGGTGGTCTGGCTTCTTTGATGCGTTTGTATTTAGGTTTTTCCCACACAGGCTGTAGTGGGCTTGCTGGGGAAGGGCGTTTGGGGGAACCCGCTGAGGAGTTGTTAAAGTCCATTGCTGACTCTTGTGAGATTAGACGAAGGTCTAGCAGGATCCGTTCTCCTTCTGGTAGGCTGCAGAAGGAATGTGTCTTGCCCCTGTAGTCAAACTTGAGTGCAAAGGGAAAGGCCCATTTATATTTAATTTCATGTTGAGCTAATACGGTAAGTAGGGGCTTCAGCAACCTCCTTTTTTGTATTGTGTTCGGTGATATATCTGCGAATATTTGTATGGCGTGACCTCTGCACGTAAGAGGATGTTGATATCTACACTTTTTCATCACCTCTTCCTTTACCAAGAAGTAGTGTGGTTTGACCACTATATCTCTAGGCAGGCCGTCTTTCCTCGGGGGTCCTAAGGTTCTGTGCACTCGGTCTATCCAACTTATGTGAAGGAATATCAGGAATAATTTGCTTGAGAAAGTCCTGAACCACCGCTGTGGAATCAGTTATTTATTCAGGGAGCCCCCTAATTCTGAAGTTTTCCCTTCTAGATCTATTTTCAAGATCATCAATACGTGAAAGAGCAATGTCCAGCTGATCCTGTAACACTTGTATGTGGTCAGAGTTCTGTCGGGTTTTAGAGATGGTATGGTCAAGTTTGTCTTCAATCGCTTCAACCCTGGTGCCCAGTACTTGGAAGTCTTCCCTAATATCTCCCGTTATTTTGGCAGCAGTTTGAGCCAGACCTCTGTCCAGAAGGGCAGATAATTGGGAGAAGAGGTCTGGAGCTGAGAGCAATTTGTGGGAAGGGATGTCTGTCAGCTCAGGTCCCGTTATATTGTGAGGAGAGGTAGGCCTCATGGAAGATGCCATTGACTGTTCAGTATGGGGATCTGGGTATGCTGTAGATTGTGCCATAGGCTGGAGAGTACTCACTGGGGTCCCAGGAGGGAGAGAGCGGGTCACTGCAGCGTAAGACAGCTTGTCTCCAGGGCTCTCCACAGTGGTCTGTGTGTGAGGCATCATGGCGCCCGCCATCTTGGATTTGGCCCGCTCCGCCGAGGCTCTGAAGAGCGGTTCAAGACCTCTCCTGGTCGCTCCTACCGGCATGGGCTTGTTCCCCAGCTATTCCGCCGGCAGATGAGGTGGGACTCGTGGTTCCCGGGGTCCCGGATCCCCCGCTATGTGCGCCGGGTGGTTAAGGCAGTGCGGAGCTCCGGCTTAAGCAGCCATCTTGGAGGAGTCCGCGCATGCGCCCTCCAGTCTATATTTTAATGGTAGGTTTATTTTAACAGTGAGAGACAGAACAACAACAAAAATATCCAGAAAAATACATTTAAAAAAAGTTATAAATTGATTTGATTTAATAATTTTAAAAATTTAAAATATTTTTTTTATAATTTGATTTATTTAAATAAGTATTTGATCTCCTATCAATCAGCAATATTTCTGGCTACCACGTGTCTTCTATATAGGTAACAAGCTGAGATTAGGAGCACTCTCTTAAAGTGAGTGCTCCTAATCTCAGCTTGTTACCTGCATAAAAGACACCTGACCACAGAAGCAATCAATCAGATTCCAATCTCTCCACCATGGCCAAGACCAAAGAGCTGTCCAAGGATGTCAGGGTTAAGATTGTAGACCTACACATGGCTGATATGGGCTACAAGATCATCGCCAAGCAGCTTGGTAAGAGGGTGACAACAGTTGGTGCAATTATTCGCAAATGGAAGAAACACAAAATAACTGTTTATCTCCTTCATTCTGTGGCTCCATGCAAGATCTCACCTCATGGAGTTTCAATGATTATGAGAACGGTGAGGAATCAGCCCAGAACTACACAGGAGAATCTTGTCAATGATCTCAAGGCAGCTGGGACCATAGTTACCAAGAAAACAGTTGGTAACATACTACGCCGTGAAGGACTGAAATCCCGCAGCGCCCTCAAGGTCCCCCTGCTCAAGAAAAGCACATGTACAGACCCCTCTGAAGTTTGCTATCGATCATCTGGATGATTCAGAGGAGAACTTGGTGAAAGTGTTGTGGTCAGATGAGACCAAAATCAAGCTCTTTGGTATCAACTCAACTCGCCGTGTTTGGAGGAGGAGTAATGCTACCTATGACCCCAAGAACACATTCCCACCATCAAACATGGAGGTGGAAACATTATGCTTTGGGGTGTTTTTTCTGCTAAGGGGACAGGACAACTTTACCACATCAAAGGGACAATGGTTGGGCCATGTACCGTCAAATCTTGGGTGAGAACCTTCTTCCTTCAGCCATGGCATTAAAAATGGGTCGTGGATGGGTATTCCAGCATGACAATGACCCAAAACATACTGCCAAGGCAACAAAGGAGTGGCTCAAGAAGAAGCACATTAAGATCCTGGAGTGGCCTAGCTAGTCTCTAGACCTTAATCCCATAAAAATATGTGGAGGGAGCTGAAGGTTCGAGTTACCAAGTGTCAAAACCTTAATGACTTGGAGAGGATCTGCAAAGAGGTGTGGGACAAAATCCCTCCTGAGATGTGTGCAAACCTGGTGGCCAACTACAAGAAACGTCTGACCTCTGTGATTGCCAACAAGAGTTTTGCCACCAACTAGTAAGTCATGTTTTGCGATCAAATACTTACTTCGCTTGCAAATCAATTTATAACTTTTTTCTAAATGCATTTTTCTGTTTTTTGGGGTTGTTATTCTGTCTCTTATGCCCCGTACACACGGTCGGACTTTGTTCGGACATTCCGACAACAAAATCCTAGGATTTTTTCCAACAGATGTTGGCTCAAACTTGTCTTGCATACACACGGTCACACAAAGTTGTCAGAAAATCCAATCACTCTGAACGCTGTGACATAAAACCCGTACGTCGGGACTATAAACGGGGCAGTGGCCAATAGCTTTCATCCCTTTATTTATTCTGAGCATGCGTGGCACTTTGTCCGTCGGATTTGTGTACACACGATCGGAATTTCCGACAATGGATTTTGTTGTCTGAAAATTTTATATCCTGCTCTCAAACTTTGTGGGTCCGATGGAAAATGTGTGATGGAGCCTACACACGGTCGGAATTTCCGACAACAAGGTCCTACCACACATTTTTTCGTCGGAAAATCCGACCGTGTGTACGGGGCATAACTGTTAAAATAAACCTACCATTAAAATTAGAGACTGATCATTTCTTTGTCAGTGGGCAAACAAACAAAATCAGCAGGGGATCAAATATGTTTCCCTCACTGTACGTGAAATCAAAACCCTATTAAACAGTCATTGTTCTGTTGTTAAGAAAGCACAGCAAGTCAAGTGTATTCACTATTAAAACGCTATCTATTTTGAGAGCACTCCAGGGATCTTTAGGCTGATAAACAGTACATTCCACGCCAGTCAGATGGTAATAGCCAATGCTGGACTCTCAGACTCTGCAATCTGTAACAATCTCTTTCTCTGCCTTGCTGTCAAAGGGCAGTAGTGGTGAGCTCCCCTCTCTCCTCCTCACGTGTAGTGCAGTCCAGATCCCAGCATTGTTTCCCTGGCAGAGTTGTTCCTTCTGACTCAAAGGAGCCTGTCTCTCTCAGAGCACTGCTCCATCTTGCAATCAGCTCCAGCCTTCAACCTTCCTTCCACCCTTTGGCTGATGCAGGTTCACTGCTGTTCAAACCTTAGGTCTGGGTCATCCCCCAATTAAAAGAGCTGAGGGGTGCAATATAGGAGAGGTGAAATGTTTGATTGTACTTCTGCAGGCACTCCTTTATTGTCACTTTTAAAACAGTATCAGTATTTCCAGATGGCCTTATTTTGCAGCTCGATCACTAACATGATATTTCACAGAATGAAATCACGATTTCATAGACATTAAACATGACATTGATCTTATGTATGGTTGTCCCAGAAGGGGTAATGGGGTGAATCCACTAAGCTTTTCTGCATGTGCTAAGGGTATCATGTTACTCATTTGCATACATTATTACATGTGGTAAATAAAGTCCAATTCATTAAAAAAATAACGGTAAACAAAGAAAAATAAGATTTTGGTAAATAGCACAAAAAAAGTTTAGTAGGCTGTTAAGTCCAATTCACAAATGGAACAGGAACTAAAAAAAGGGAGTAGTATTTAACACCATCCTTTTGGTGGCAGTAACCTGTGCCATATTTCCCGTTGGAGTGAGAGAGAATTGAAAGAGAGAGTGCTTAGCAACATAACAGCTATGGAGCTTTTTGAAAGCAACCTTTTGCAGTTTAACCTGCTGAGAAAGCGTCAGAGGAGGGTTGTGGTGATGGCTCCACGTACTTTTGTTGAGAAGACTCTACTGGAAGAGGGTAAGGCTCTGTGGAAGTTCTGCCTGATGAAGGAGCTGATCCTCATACTGTATGTGAGGCTGCATTTGTTTCTGGAGATCACCACCCAGAGGAGTCATGCGATCCTGAGCATGACAAAATTGCTGGGTGTGCTGCATTTCCTCTGGAAGGCATTGTATCAAATGATGGCTGGGGATGTAAAACTTAAATGCAATTTTTTTTATCACTTAGGTGTTTCCTGTATCTCTGGAGCCCAGTTGCATTACAACATAGCCCACTCCAGGACAAGGATCATCATAGAGCGGACCTTCGCTGTCCAGAAGAGTCATTCGCATTTGTTTGTTAACGCAAAATTCTTAGTGAATTAAACTTTCACAACTGATTTACAGCATGCGGTATTTTACTGCATTTTGTTTGCTGTTATTTACCTCTTAATGAATTGACCCCAATGTGTCCCATCTTGTTTATGAATCTCAGAATTTAATGGTGCTTGGTATCTGACTGATTGTTACTTTTTCATAGTGTAGTGCGTTTTAAAGATATAGTTGTATAGATTTTGGTTTTAGAAGCTAACAAAAACCAGACTAGAATGTGTATTGCTTAAACTGCTCTGCTAGAGTATTTATGACATGCATTAACCACTTAAGGATCAGAAGGATTTACCCCCTTAATGACCAGGCTGTTTTTTGCGATACGGCACTGCATTGCTTTAACTGACAATTGCACGGTCATGTGACGTTGTACCCAAACAAAATTTATGTCCTTTTTTCCCACAAATAGAGCTTTCTTTTGGTGGTATTTGATCACCTGTGCGGTTTTTATGTTTTGCGCTATAAACAAAAAAAGAGTGACAATTTTAAGGGAAGTAATAGTTTGACATCCAGGTTGATGCTATCAGCTGACCCAGGGAGGAGGTGTAGATGGAAAATAGAAGAGGTCCAAGAAAAGAACTTTAGGGGACCCTGACAGAGAAAGGAAAAGGAGAGGAGGAAGTAGAATTGTAAGTAACTCTAATGCCGCGTACACACGGTCGGACTTTTCAGCTACAAAAGTCGGACAGCCTGTCCGACATACTTCCGGCGTACCTTCGGCGGACTTGCGGCAGACTTTCTTACGAACGGACTTGCCTACACACGACCACACATAGTACGACAGCTTAGTACGCGGTGACGTACACCAAGTCCGACGAGACTATAAAACGGAAGTTCAATAGCCCGTACGACACCCTTTGGGCTCCTTCTGCTAATCTCGTGTTTATCTCGTGTTAGTAGAAGTTTGGTGAGAGACGATTCGCGCTTGTGAGACTCGTATTTTTCAGTTCGTTTTAACTGTTGTTCAGTCTGTGCTTGTGAGGTTTGTATCTGCTTTTCAGTGCGTTTGGTCAGTTGGCATTGAGAAATCTTTGTTTTATTGGCCGCTCGTTCCTGATTTTCAGGTCGTTCTTCACAGGCCTTGCTGTTCTTCAGTGCGTTCTGTTTAGTGCGTTCTGACCAGCCGACCGTTTTGAAACCATGTTACCTGTACGTACTCGTCGTCGAGCTCGTGCATTGTATGTGTTTGGTGCTGTAGTTTATTCTTCAGCCCAAGACCAGTCCATGAACAGGGCGAGGAGGAGTTCATGGACCAAGAATTGGTTGCTCCAGCGTGACCAGTTCTGTCACATGCCATTGCTCCGTGAGATCCGTGAGAATAATCCTGAGGATTTCAGGAACTTTCTCCGGATGACGGACCCCGTTTTTGACCGTTTGGTGGCTTTGCTGACCCCCTATATCAGCAGGCAGGATACCTGCATGAGGCAAGCCATCACTCCGGAGCAGAGGCTGGTCGCTACCTTGCGGTATTTGGCCACAGGGAGAAGCCTGCAGGACCTTAAGTTCTCGACAGGCATCTCCCCCCAGGCTCTGGGGATCATTATCCCAGAGACCTGTTCTGCCATCATCCAGGTCCTGCAGAAGGACTATATTAAGGTAAGATATTTTGCTTTTATTAGCATCACATGTTCTTTTATGTAATCTTTGATAATGTAATGTATTTCTTGCTTCAAACACTACTTACCATCATTGCAATATAGTGTGAATGTCCCCTTTTTATCCTCACACATGCTGGATTTTTTTCCTGTTATTTTTTGTCATGCATGTATATTTCCCTTCAATAACCTCCCCAGCATGCAGTGATGGGAACATATCCACCTAGTCTACTCATTTTGAATGTATTTTGTTTGAGTGTATTTAGTGTGCTGCTAATTAGCAATTAGCTAGATTTCCCAACCCCCCCCCCTAAACTCACTCCAAATAGTGTGCTGCTAATTAGCAATTAGCTAGATTTCCCAACCCCCCCCCCACCTAAACTCACTCCAAATAGTGTGCTGCTAATTAGCAATTAGCTAGATTTCCCAACCCCCCCCCCCTAAACTCACTCCAAATAGTGTGCTGCTAATTAGCAATTAGCTAGATTTCCCAACCCCCCCCACCTAAACTCACTCCAAATAGTGTGCTGCTAATTAGCAATTAGCTAGATTTACCAACCCCCCCCCACCTAAACTCACTCCAAATAGTGTGCTGCTAATAACAATTAGCTAGATTTCCCAACCCCCCCCCCACCTAAACTCACTCCAAATAGTGTGCTGCTAATTAGCAATTAGCTAGATTTCCCAACCCCCCCCCCACCCTCGTAAAAATTTGCTTGAATGTTCTGTGGTGTTGATTTGTCTAAAGCAAATATATGTTGCACTTTGCAAAATGCATGTGCACTCTACAAGTGCATTTGTTCCAGTGCTTTAGTAAATGAGCAGAAGCTCTGCTGATTTCCATCATCAAATCATATGCAAGCCTCAAAGTGTTTTCATTAATTGCCCTTGCATGTGATTGTGTACTCCTTGCAACATGAATGCCTTTTTACATTACCTCATTTACTGTAAGCTGGTTAGCAACTGCAACTGCAGAGTGCGACAACTGCAGTCTTGTAGCCTTTTTAGTCCCTAAATTCCTGCGTGTCCTAAAAGTAATCTTTTTTAGGGATTTCACAACCCCCTAAAATATAATCAATGTTCCATCAGAGGGGGTGAGCAATCTGATAAGTGTGCCTTTCCATATTAGTTATTCCAGAAGAATTAAATTATTTAATGTTATACTGATGCTGGGGAATAATGTTTTTAATTGTCTAATTTTATTGCAATGTTAGCTTCCAAATTAATTGATTTTGGTTTTCTTGTTTGATTCCCCAGTTTCCTTCAACGCCACAGGAATGGCAGACTGTGGCATCCCATTTTGCCAGCCGTTGGGACTTTCCCAATTGTGGAGGGGCTATAGATGGGAAACATGTCCACATTGTGCCACCACCCCATTCGGGGTCATACTATTTCAATTATAAAGGGTTCCACAGTATTGTTTTAATGGCGGTGGTGTCGGCACACTATGAATTTTTATATGTGGACGTGGGGAAGAATGGCCGGATGTTGGATGGAGGAGTATTTGCCCAGACGGAGTTCTGCCAGCGTCTCCAGAGTGGTGGCCTGGGATTGCCACCTGATGCGGATAATGTGGAAGGACTCCCCTTTGTCTTCATTGCCGATGAAGCCTTCGCTCTGAGCAAGCACCTCATGAGGCCATTCCCCCAAAGAACCCTCACCCCGGAGAGGAGGGTTTTTAATTTCCGGCTGGCCAGAGCTAGAAGAGTGGTTGAATATGCGTTTGGAATTCTGGCCAGCCGGTTCCGCCTGTTTCAAACAGCCATTAATTTGGCGGAATACAAACTTAATTTTATCATTTTATCGTGCTACATTCTGCACAACTTTTTAAACAAACATTCTCAGAATTATATAGGCACAGTTGGGCCTGAGGCCGGACTTATAGATGACAACCTTACGGGCCTGGATAATGTCCGTACTGGCTTGGCCCCCCAAAGTGCCCGTCAAGTTAGACAGCAATATGTTAATTATTTTATGGGTAGGGGGGCCATTGCAATGGGCCAGGATATTTAATTTTTTACAATAAAAAAAATATGGATGAAATCTTGAATTATATTTATTGCTTGCCTTTCTTTTGGGCTTTCTCCTAGGTTATGGTCGAGCAGTTGTAGTGCCAACTGTATTTTCATTTTAAATGTCTAAATAAAAGCTCCATTGCCACTGTAAACAACTTTTTGACAATTATAACCAAACTGATACTGAGCATTGAAATAACAAACCACACATTTATTTAATTCCTATAAGGAGATGTTTTTATTAATGGTTGTTATGCATTCAGTTCTGCATTTAGTATAAAATGTTCATAGACAAAAATATAATGATATCTTAATAATTTCGAAAAATATAATTATATTTAAATATTTATACATAATCCACAAAAAAATATTTTTGGCTTTTTGATTTTCGCAAACAGGCTTTTTTTTTTTTTTTTTTTTTTTTTTTTAAAAATCAAGTTTTTTACTTTTTTTCGTTTTTTAAAATCAAGTTTTTTATTTTTTTTATTTTTTTTTTTCAAATCAAGTTTTTTTTTTATTTTGGTTTTAAAATCAATATTATGTTTTTTTTGGTTTTAAAATCAATTTTTTTTTTTTTTTTTTGGGTTTTAAAATCAATTTTTTTTTTTTTTTTTAAATCAAGTTTTTTTTTTTTTTTGGTTTTTGAGAAAATCAATATTTTGTTTTTTTTGGTTTTAAAATCAATTTTTTTTTTTTTTTTGGGGTTTAAAATCAATTTTTTTTTTTTTTTTTTTAATCAAGTTTTTTTTTTTTTTTGGTTTTTGAGAAAATCAATATTTTTTGTTTTTTTGTTTTAAAATCAATTTTTTTTTTTTTGTTGTTTTTTTGAAAATCAAGTTTTATTTTTTTGTGGATTTTTTATGTATTTTCGAGAAACAGCCCTCCTTTTTTAAATTAGGTTAAACAGCCATTTATGTTCAGCCAAAAAAATAAAGAGAAGGCCCAGAATGGGGTCAGCAAAACAGGAAATGAAGGACATGATCGATGTTTTGGGGTTTCAAAAAGGGCATTTAGATTCGACCCAAAACATCAATCATGTCCTTCATTTCCTGCTGCATACGATCCAGCCGATTCCGCATTTCATCCATGTCCTTATTCCAGGCCATTATTTGACCAATTAGCCGTTGGGCACTTTCTGAAGTGAAATAGTCACTTCGTGTACCTAAAGTGGAATGAAACCAAAAAATGTATTTAGAAATATGCACACATACATAGTTTACCTTACCATAATAAAGCTGTTGTCTCAGACACTGACCTGGTGGGGTGCCCATGTAGCCTAATTCCTCCACATCCTCGGGGGTGGCACTGTTGCTTGAATCAAGCACAACCAGATCCCCTAAAATAGAGTAGAAAAATTACATTAAACAAAAGGCAGCCATGCATAGATTACCGTAAGCTGGTGTGTCAGACACTCACCTGGTGGGGTGCCCATGTCGCCCACCTCTCCTTCCTCCACATCCTCAGTGGGGCTTGGGCTGATTTCCCAATCATGTTTGGCTTGGGGTGGACTGTCTTCTTGTTGGCTGAGTGATTTTTCCCCTATGTGAAACAAAAAATTATTAATCTACTTAGCACACAGATATTTTAGTACATAGTCATTTTCTAACATTTGTAGTGAAGTGGTTTGTGTAGAGTTCCTATTTTACCTCAATATTTAAAATTATAAAGACATATCGGATAGATAGATATCTAGATATCAATATCTCAAAATATAGTTAATAATCTTTTGATCTCTCTCTCTCTCTCTCTATATCTGGAACAAAATCTATAAATATCTAACTAAATGTACATAAAAAAAGATAACTTAAAATATTCCAAAAGAATGTTTTACATTTCTATATCTATCTATCTATATATCTATATCTATATCTATATCTATATCTATATCTATATAAAATAATAAAATAAAATAAAATATATATATATATAAATAAATAAAAAAAAATATATATTTTTATATATATATATATATATATATATATATATTTTATATTTTTATATATATATATATATATATATATATATATATATATATATATATATATATATATATATATATATATATATATATATATATTTTTTTTTATATATATATATATATATTTTTATATATATACATATATATATTTAGATAGATCTATCTATAGATATGTAACGAGGTTTTGTAAAAGATCGTTTGAAACGATGAACAAAAAAAAATCGTATAGGAAGGAAAAGCACATGGAGCAGTATACAAGGTAATAAACACAAGAGAAAAACACGACAAGTACTTACTTTTTTTAAGCACTTTCCGGATCCGTCTATATTGATCCGGCTCCCTGAGTTTCAGGTCAGACCGTCTTTTGCGAAGTTGATCTCGGGAGCGCTGTACCCCAAAAGAAGCCTGCAAAGTGTCCACGACCTTCGCCATTATTTTGGCCTTGCGCAAATTTGGCCGTGCGTACGGCCCATACTTCCCATCATAGTCGTCTTTGTGAAGAATGGCCACCATCTCCACCATTTCTTTAAAACTCATATTGGAGGCCTTAAATCTAGGCCTCATAGATTTTGTTGACGTTCCAGCCTCCGGGCTTTTTCCACTACCTGAGGACATGTCAGGTGTCTCCGCCATTATTTACCCCACTACGCGCCGTAACTAAAAATGGGCGGAGAACATGAGTTAAAATCGAACGTCAGGGGCGGGCGACGCAGGCGGAGTTTCACACATGCGTAGTGTATAAAGAGGGGCCTTGCGCACGTGTCGTACGTACGTTCTGTGCGTAGGTGATAGTGGACCAGGACGTTACAAAACGAAGGTAATTTTAATTTTTTTTTTTTTCTTTTTTTTTGGGGGGGTTTTATGGTCATGACTTTGTAGCAAGCGGCCTATATGGCTTGATAGATTGATGAGGCCTACATAGGGAGAATACATACATAGCAGAAACCTATAATAAGTGTTTTTGGTCTTGTGACTTTATCTTTTCCAGATATAATGAATCCCCTATTTAAGGATCCAGAGTTCCTTACAGCTTTTATTTCGAAATATCGAGAGATGAGGAATTTGTGGGAGGTGAAACACCCTCAGTATTATGCAAAGCATGTGAGGAAGTCAACGCTGGAGAGACTTCTGTCCTTTGTCCAGGCGACCATCCCGGGAGCAACAATGGGGACAGTGCTCAAGAAAATTGGGGTCTTGAGGAACATGTATAAGAGGGAGCATAGGAAGATCCAGGAATCAAGGAGATCAGGAGCATCAGCAGATGATGTTTATGTACCCAGGCTGTGGTACTACAATCAACTCCGTTTTCTTGATGACCAGAATGAAGCCAGGGCATCACTTTCAACCCTTCCCTCCACCCTTCCCTCCACCCTTCCCTCCACCCCAGCAGAGGCTGATGAGGAGCAAGCTGGGTCTTCCATCCTGGATGAACCGGATATGACCATCTGGAGTCAGGTAAATTATTTTAACAAATATTTACTGTACTAATATTAATGATGTTAACTGGATGTTATAATTGTCTAAAATAATTTTTCACTCAAAATTGTGTATACATATCAAATGACAGTAGTGGCTAAATATGTTTGGCACCTGCTTGAAATAATTAGGGTGTCTGATTAGACTCTTTTATTAAAGAGATGTATTCACATTGAATTTGCTAGTCATGAGAAGCAAACTGTGTGTCATTGATGAACCCAAAAAAATATACTAAAACTATTGTCCTTTTTTTATACACAGGATGAGTCCATCCAGGAGGAATGTGGGGAAAGTGTCAGGCAGGAGGAGACCGGGCCCATGGACAGCCTGGAGGAGGCCGGATTCACCATCATCCTGGAGGAGGCTGGGCCCAGTGTCAGGCAGGAGGTGGCTGCTCCCAGTGAGGTGGCTGGGCCAAGTGAGGTGGCTGGGCCCAGTAGGAGCCTGACCCAATCCCAAGTGCCTCCCCTCCACCTTCCCAAAAAAAGGGCCAGGAAGGGGATGGTCACACAGGACGCATCCCTGCGCCTCATGCAAGAGGCCACCCGTTTTTTAACGAGCCCCCCCGAAGCGGAAGAATCCTATGGCTGCTACTTAGCCAGCAGGCTTCTTCAGATGGATTGGGAGCAGCGCCTCATTTGTGAGCGACTATTTGGGGAAACAATCCATAAGGGGCTGCAGGGCACGCTAACACAAAACACCCAACTACATGAGGCAGCCCCCCCTCCTCCTCCTCCTCCTCCTCCTCCTCCTCCTCCTCCTCCTCCTCCTCCTCCTCCTGCCACAACTGAAACACCAGAGCCACAGCCTCAAAAGAAGGCTACAGGGAAGGCTGCAGGGAAGGCTGCAGGGCAGCGTGGAGGAAAGGCTGCAGGGAAGAGAAGAAAGTGATGACCTGGGTTCAGTCTGGTCTGACAGAAGACGCAGGCTGTTGTAGGACCACAGTCTGGGGACATCTAGATCATCTGCTGGTGCTGTTGATCTCTGGGATTCTTGGACCAGATTGTGCTCCCTCTTATATGGACTCCGCAAGATCCCAATTTTCTTGTACACCGACTTTTTCCAGCGTTGACTTCCTCTTTATTTTATTTTGACCATGAATAAATGGATCTTTTTTGAGTTTAGCAAAAGACTTTATGTGTTTTCTTTTAAATCATTGATTTTACACACAATGTTAAATTAACAAGGGACAACAATCTCATTGAGGTTGAAAAAAACACACCAAAAATACATTACTAATGTTAATAATGTTCAAGTGGTAAGTCTTGAAAATAAAAAAACTACATAACCAAAAACGGTGCTTTGGGTTAACTTTATCTAAAAACTAAAAAATAATCACTCGAAAAAAAAAAATAGAATAATGGGTTCTTCGTGGTAACTTTACAAACCTAAAAAAAAAAAAAATAAGGGAAAAAGTATTATTAGTATGGAAACATTGTTTTTAAAAAGCATACTATATCATTCATGAGATCAAAGAGAAAAAGAATCCAGAAATCAGTTTGGGAGAACTCTGATTATGAACAGCAAAACACCTTCGTTCTTTAGAACATTCGTAAAGAAGAAATAAAATGCGCTGCATTCAACGATCACAGATTTTACAGCGTGATGAATGTGCTACCTACAATACGAACACTAGTTTTACTAGACCGAGTGCTTCCGTTTAGTTTTTGCTTATGAGCATGCGTCGTTTTTTTGTCCGTAGGACTAGCATACAGACGAGCGGACTTCGGGGTCCGTCGTAGTTACGACGTAAAGATTTGAAGCATGTTTCAAATCTAAAGTACGTCGGATTTGAGGCTAAAAAAGTACGTTGAAAGTCCGGAGAAGCCCACACACGATCGGATTACCAGCCAGCTTTAGTCCGTCAGCGTCCGTTGGACTTTTGTAGCTGAAAAGTCCGACCGTGTGTACGCGGCATAAAGGTGTGGTTGGATAAGTAGAAGGAGAACCTGCGAAGAGTACAGTCACAGAGACCAAAGACATGGAGTTTTTTGAGGAGGAGGGGGTGGTCAACCGTATCAAAGGCAGCAGAAAGATCAAGAAGTATGAGTACAAAATAGTGTCCATTGGTTTTGGCCGTTAGTAGATTGTTTGTTAGTTTTAGGAGGACGGTTTCTGTGGAGTGTTGGGGAGCAAAATCCAGATTGAAGGGAATCAAGAAGGTTATTCGCAGTGAGGTGGTTGCTCAGTTGGTTGTAAACCAGACATTCAAGAAGTTTGGATAAAAAGGCCAGTAAGGGGATGGACTTAGGTGGTTAAGGTTGGTGGGGTCCAGTTAGGGATTTTTAAGTATGGGTGTGACCAATCCATGTTTGGTAGAATTGGGGAAGATGCCAGAAGAGAGGGAGAGATTGAAGATGTGAGTTAGAGAGTGTAGACTAGAGCCAGAGGGTGAACTTAGCATTTATAAATGGGAAGAGGTCCAGAGGGCAGGTGGTTAGCTGGACATTAGAAATACGTTTAGAAATCTTGTCAATAGTGGTGGGGTTGAATGAGGGAAGTAATGTTGGTACCTGTGGACATGGAGTGTTAAGTGGAAAGGGTATCTGTACAGCAGAGATTTCCCCATGAATTGCATCAATCTTATGCTTGAAGAGACTGGCGATCTCCTGGGCAGTGAGTAAGTTAGTGGGTGTAGGCAGTGGAGGATGACGTCAATAGTTGAAGGTAGAGAAGAGTTGACAGGGACGGGATGATAAGTTGTTAATGAGAGTAATAAATTAGGTCTGCTTGGCAGTGAGGAGCCAGGAATTGTAAGTTTGGAGGGCGGATTTATAATGTTTGAAATATTTCTGAGACTTACTGTATATACTCAAGTATAAGCCAAATTTTTCAGCCCCTTTTTTGGGGCTGAAAGTGCCCCCCTTGACTTATACTCGAGTCACCGCCGTCTGCCTACATGATCAGCATGTCATGCAGACAGACGGCGGCCAGCGTGTGCTACATTACACTCGGTAGCGGCTCTCACTGTTCAAAAGCCACGCCTCCTCATCTGTAATAGGCAGTCAGTGTACAGCCTATCACGGACATTCTCTCATCCTCGTCCGTGGTATGAGGATGAGAGAACGTCCGTGATAGGTTGACCACTGACTGCTGGAAAATTGAGTTTTCTGCATATCATGGACGAGGAGGAGGTGCAGCTTTTGAACAGTGAATGGCCGCTGCACACGCTGGTCAGTGCAGAGCGGCACACGAAGGATGCACAGGACACAGGTAGGATGCACACAGACACATGCACACAGACACATGCACACAGGTACATATACACATGACACATCCACACATACACAGGACACAGGTACATATACACATGCACATATACACAGGACACAGGTACATATACACATGCACATATACACAGGACACAGGTACATATACACATGACACATGCACATATACACATGACACATGCACATATACACAGGACACATGACACATGTCACATGCACATATACACAGGACACATGACACATGCACATATACACAGGACACAGGTACATGACACAGGTACATATACACATGACACATGCACATATACACAGGACACATGACACATGCACACATGCACATATACACAGGACACATGACACATGCACATATACACAGGACACATGACACATATACACAGGACACACGACACATGACACATGCACATATGCACAGCACACATGCACAGCACACATGCACAGCACACATGACACATGCACAGGACACAGGGAGGTATACATCTGCATATGGGCATTGAGAACTAATGAGGAATGAGAACTAAATTGTGTGGATTGAGGCTGCTGCTATAGGGAAGTTTACAATCTCTTTTATTTCTAGAAAAAAAAAACAGACCATGTATTTTTTAACTATTGTTTAATGATAGAACTTCAAAAAAAGTTTCTGCTCAATGCTATTTATGACAGCCAATTGGCTTATAGGACTGGCTCATAACTAGGCAATGCAGACTTGTCCACAATGTTTATGCATTCCTTTGTCTATAATTGTGTTCTGTTGGAGGTTATGTGAGATCTCACCAACTGGCTGTTAATCACACACAATATTTTAAATACCGTATGATTTTTTTTGTCAGCAACTTGAAGGTGGTACTGCTTTTAGCACTACCTTTAACTTCCTTGTTCTCTTCAACTAGCTTTGGATTGTCAGACTTCTAAACATCACACCCATGCTTTTAAAAAAAGATGTCAGGCTGAACATTATGGTGTTCTAGAATTGTTTTTTTTCAATCGAGAAGTAAACATTGAGAGGGAACCTTTCCATGTTTTTGCTAATAGGCATTTGGCTTTCATGCAAATATAGGCTGCCAATTTTTTGGAATTTATTTAAGGTTCTGATTTTTGTACTAAAAAGAGCAGCTCAACGGTCAGATGGAGTGATTACATAAAATAAAAGTGACATGAAAACAAAACATTCTAGAAACATTGAATTATCAAACTCATCCACCAACAAACAAAAAGTGCTTTGTGAGCGCAACCTATAGTACAAAGGTCAATTTAAGCAAATGTTAAAATTCTTTGGAGAGAGCATTATCAGCCCTCAATGACTTTAATAAAGCAACTCCAATTTTCTTCAAAATATTGAAAAATGAAAAATAAATAGTTTTTCCAGCTTTTACAATCAGTGTAGGAGCAATCTGGGTTGAAGTTATAGTTAGTGCACATATGGTCCAAAAGCAAGTGAATAGTTTTAAGAATGTGTTTATGGGCACAATAAGATAATAGTTTCCTACTGTAACTAATTATATAAAATAATCGGTCTCTGATTTCAGGATTTTTTCCAAGAGATGAGAACTAAGTGTAGATGTTATGTACTGTAGTATTGAAAAATATCTAGAAGTCTAGAGATTCACTTATTTTTTGACGCAGCTAATATGTGATTTTTAAGGCACTTTCCTTTTCCAAATAAAATGAGTTATATTGGATTGCAAATGATATAACTGCCTTTTCAAGACATATGAGCAAGTATCTAAGTGAATAAATACTACAAGATCTTTATTTAACGTTTCATTACTTTGTAGAATGTCTTGTTCTAGATTTTGCTCTTTCTGTACTTCTTTCAAATGCTAAATTTAAGCAGTGACAGCTGATATAACTGATGCATTCATTTTTTTTACTGGGAAGTTATCTGGATTAGACTCACTCTAAGACACTCTTTTATCAGCCAGACAGATAATAGATTCACATAATTTAAGAATTGAGTTAGTGACATAAAAACTTTTGAATGTCAGTTCATATAATGGGGTGTATACAAAAGTATATGAAAACTTAGACTCCGAAATAGCATGTACATTTCAACAATTACATGAAATTTAAAGGCTAAGTTCACCTTTTTTTCCAAATTCCAGCTCCCCTGTGTACCAGTATAGCATTAGTGTACTTTTTTTTGCAAAAATGAAAAAGTTTTCTATTTTTCCTAGACCATCTCTTACCTCAGCATCCAGTTTGATCTATGGAAAACTTTTACATTACATTCTGGACTGCCCTTAGGTTATGAAAACCATAAAGACACAGGAAGTAGTTTACCAGTTGACCTCATTACCACACTCTGCCCCTGCCTCCCCCCTACAGGAGATGGACCCCACCCATCTCTGCAGGTTCATGCATGTTCAATACAATCAGTGATTAGCGTTCTCACTAAGTACTTAGCCATCTTTTCTTTTTCTACATTACTTTCATCTTGCATGGATCGATCATTCATTTGGCAGTGTGCAATTACTGAGAGATCAGATAACAGCCTATGCAGATTAAAAACAGGATAAGTGTGTCCTTGAAGTATGTAAAGCTCACCATACACTATAAAATCTGATTGTACAATCTCCTTTAGCTCTACCATTAATTATGTGGTGCAAGGGCCTGCCTGATTCCATACCAAGTAATTGGATAGATGGTGTCTCCTTCTATTATATAGTTTTAGAAAATCTAACAGAGATTGTACAGAGGCTGTACATCTTTATACACCCTAAATCAACTAGGAGCACTTTTACCCATTAATTGTTACCCATGCCCCAAACACACATTTTGCCATGACAAGCATCAAATGCAGCAAAATGTACAGTAAAAAACGTGCAAACTGCAATACACCAAAATGTCCCATAAGCTACTTTGTCTCGTGTGTTGAAATCAATGGGCTATGCTATGCGTATTGCAAAAAAAGAGAGCCAAAAAAACATATGCTCTCACTACGTTAGGTGTGAATTGGGTCTGAAAGTGAAATTGGTGTGTTCATACAAGAACAATGAGGCTCCATCCACAACTGAGTGTTTCCAAATACATAGAAAATGTGCGCTTTCCTATGTCTTTTGCAAACACACTACAAACGCATTTCACACTTGTATTGGCTATGCAATGCACCAAAAGGTGTGCTAAAAAACGCATCACGCTCTACTCTTTGAGGCAATTGTCATGCATTTGGTGGCCCATTCAAGTGCCCCATGTGTGATGAGCGTAAATGCTCCAAATGTCCAGAATGCATGAGGGAATTTGAGTTCTTGCCATGCGGAGATGTGAGCGGGGCCTGAGAGCTGAGTGTCTCTGTCCACTCCCTCCTATGTACTTGTATAAAGCTGCCCAAACACTATGCAATCTGACCATACAATCTCTGTACAGTTTTATTTAGATTTACCAAAACTATGGCACTGCATAGCTGATGGTAGATCTAAAGGAGATTGTGCAATTGGATTGTACAGAAAGTTGGTGGAAAGTAATATAGTAACGAGGGAGCTGTGGTCCAGAGTGGTGAAACCCCGCCATCACACCCTCTTTTGTACTGCAGCAAGTCACTGCATGATGGGATTCAAAGCATCCTGGATGTCACATGATCTACAGGAAGTGATGAAGCAAAAAAACCTTTATCAAAAACTTAAATAAACAGGTGAAATTTAAAAGCTGCTATAGAGGAGGTGAGTGAGAGACAAGCACATTGGGATGGCTTGGCCAGAAATTACATTAGAAAACACTTCTATCTATTGTGAAACGTGACATTCTACCCAAAGAGGTAAACTCCTTGAACAATCTCTTTGGACCTTGGTCCCACCTTTTCAAAAAGGTGAACTTAGCTTTTCTAAAAATATTTTTACAACTGCTGATTTCTTTAAAATAGTTTGTGGTCTTGCCATAAAAGTTCTAGCTTTCTGTTAGAGAGTGACCATTGTAGCATTTACCCCTGAAGAAGCCGCTGGTGTGCAGCGGCAAACTCTCTGACTCACCAAGGCTGAAGGGTGAATATTTATTGCTGCAACACACCTAAACAATACCCAAAAGATGCAAACGCAACAGTAAACACTCTAACAAGTAAACAAAAACAACTGAAAAATAATATATAACTCGTAAAATAATAAACAGACCAATATCTTTGCCCCTAAGCCCTATCCTAACCAAAAGCAATGCAAGAATCAGAGGTCTATAGTCTCTGTCTGACTCCCTCCAACTGGCAGTGTGCTGGTGTATGGTGGGATACAAATTTGCTCAAACAGTTCTACAAAACTGGGCATAGGTGCCCAAGCAGTGTCCCAGACAGGTGATACTGTTCCCTTTAAATAGTCGGCAGAAAGTTGTGGCTAGCGGGTGTCTCACCACAAAACCACACATGCAAAAAAGACATTTACCTCCAGCAAGGCTAGTTTAAAACACATAATCATTTTAAAAAAAACATTATCAAAAAATATGGGGATTTGGTCACACCATATTGCTATATGGTGCCGAGCCCATTTACTGCGACAAAGTACCCCATGATTAGTTGGTCCTACACTATCCATAGATTGGGAGATCCTGCATCTCCCAATGAACCATGAGAGCAATACACTCTTCTAAATGGCAGAATCTTGAGGTCTCCACCCATGACACAAGTGGACACTAATGAGAGGTACTTAATGAGGGTGCTTCTTACCCAAAAGGATTTGGTCAGAATCCATACAATAGACAAACAAGATATTTGGGGGGCACACCCTAAAAGATGCATTAAAGATGGTGCAGCCATAAGACCATACAGTAGAAGAAAATATTACAGCGCACACATGCAAAAAATACATTTACCTCCAGCAAGGCTAGTTTAAAACACCTAAATTAGTGGGTCCTACACTTTTGGGTGAGGAGCACCCCACTCCCTCATTAAGTACCTCTCATTAGTGTCCACTTGTGTCATAGGTGGGGACCTCAAGATTCTTCCATTTAGAAGAGTGCATTGCTCTCATGGTTCAGAGATAGTGTAGGACCCACTAATCATGGGGTACTTTGTCGCAGTAAGTGGGCTTAGCACCATATAGCAATTCGGTGTGACCAAATCCCCATATTTTTTTATAATGTTTTTTTGAAAATGTTTAGGTATTTTAAACTAGCCTTGCTGGAGGTAAATGTCTTTTTTGCATGTGTGCGCTGTAATATTTTCTTCTACTGTATGGTCTTATGGCTGCACCATCTTTAATGCATCTTTTAGGGTGTGCCCCCCAAATATCTTGTTTGTTCACCACAAAACCAGTTAATTATTCACCTCCTCCTGATTGCCATCTGGGCTCAGTGATGTCTGCTGTAACAAAACTTGATAACAATATCCTCCCTATTACCTGGTGGCAGCACTGGACGCAGTGATGGTATTCCCACAAAACTTGTAATGTCATTAGCTGAGTCTCTCCATGTCTTTGACACACTATGGTGAACTATCTTGTAGACAGTTTCTGCACTGTGCAAGTCAAATGGTTCTCCTAATGACTGCCCTAGGCCCAGGACATTTCTACCTCTTCCTTTCCTGCAGATCACTGGTCTTTCTGGGACTTGTAGTTCCAAAACACTTTGCAGCATTAGTTGCAGTTTCTCTGGGGTCACGTGACATCACAGGGGCGGAGTCTTGTGGTGATGTCACCGGCCACGTTACATGGCTATATAAGAACTGGCAGAGAATGGAGCTAGCACAATGACAGGAGCCAGCGTGGGAAGGGGACCAGGTCAGCGATGGAAAAGACAGCAGCAGAGGAGGAGACAGCAGTGGAGGGAGAAGACCAGAGGAAGAACACACTGCCGGAGGGAGAAGACTGGAGGAAGAAGACAAGTTGAAGATTTTTAATAAAGGACCTGTGAAAACCGTCTCTTGTTTTTATTTATACTTCACTGCCTTTTTTTGGGGTAAATGTGAGGCCTACAATGTATCCCTTATTCGCATGGGGGGCGGGATCTGGGGGCCCCTGTCAGGAATCAGCAGCTAAAGAGACCAGACACCTAGCTACACCAGGAAACTGAGACCAAGCAATGTATTTATCATTAAAGTAATATTTATTTACAGTGAACACACACCAATTAACATACACAGCAACCAGTGAAAACATAAACCACTCCAGCAAACAAACTACTATCTATATACAATATCTACAACATAAGGGACAAAGGTAAAAGGGATGCAAGGAAGGGAAACACGACTGGGTACAAGAGCAGGGAGCAAGGCAGGGGGGTGCAGGATGGATCAGGACACAGGAAGGTTCAGGATAGGTATCAGGCACAATCTGGTAGCAAGGAGGCAATCAGACAGGATAGTATTGCCCTGGGGGAAGGGAGGAGCAGCCTTAAATATCCATCTGGCAGCTGGAGCCAGGTGTGGTTGATCAAAACCTGCTGGCTTCTGGGAGACACCTGCTGGTGGATACTGGAACTGCAGCCATCGGCCCAGTGAACCCCAGTGCCACTAGCAGATGAACTCAACCCTGACAGCCCCCTTGTTAAAGGGGGCTGCCAGATTCTGATAAGCCCCCTGCCCACAGACCCCCACAAACACCACCCAGGGTTATCGAGAATGGGCCCTTGTCCCCATCAAAATGGTGACAAGGTGCTTTGGGGTGAGGGGGTGGCACAGAGCCTCCTCCTGCCCCAAAGCACCACCCCCCTGTTGAGGGCATGTGGCCTCTGTTGAGGGCATGTGGCCTGGTACGGTCCAGAAGGGGGAGGGGCGTTCACTCGCCCCCCCTTTCCTGACCTACCTGGCTGCATGCTTGGATAAGGGTCTGGTATGGATTTTTTATTTTTGGTGTGGGGTTCCCCTCAAAATCCATACCAGACTAAAGGGTCTGGTGTGGCCTTGGAGGGGGACCCCACTCCATTTGTTTTTTCATTTTGGCATGGGGTTTCCCTATAGGATCCATACCAGACTCAAAGAGCCTGGTATGGATGGGGGGGACCCCACGTTGTTTTTTGAAAAATTTGGGCCTGGGGTTCCCCTTCAAGATCCTTAGAGCACAAGTCGCATGCAATCAGATGAGACTTCCATTCAAATCAATGGGCTGAAAGTTGGATCAGTTAAGACGGCTCTCATAGGGAACCATTGATTTTGACATGTCAAAAAAAAAAAACGCTTGACGTGGCTTTATGCTGTATCCAGCGTTAAGCTGCATTTAGCCGCATTTAGCAGCTTTAGATGTTTTTACAGCGGTAACGCTGGTCTGGCCCTGGGTTTTTCTTGCAACTTGAAAACGCAGATGCCACTCACAGCTCCTAAAAGCCTGTGTGTGCCTGAGGCATTATGATAGAATAACCTGGAGAGACGTTTTTAAGCTGCAAAAAAAGCCTGATGCTCCTAAAAGCAGATGTAAAAACGCCCTGTGTGTATTGGGACTAAAAGATAGTAATTGATTATTATGTAAAGTACTTTAACAAACTAAACCTCAAACAATTAGGGTTTATGCATAGTCCTACTACAAGAAGTGGCAAGCTGAAATGTATAATAAAAGACGAAAACATGAGGACATGATCACATTATGAACTTCCCAAAGTGTTAAACATTTGAAGGTCAAAAATAAAAATGTTTTTGCAAAAATATAATTAATTCTACTATAGAATCTATGAAGATGAAAACAGAAAGTGTACAACTCTCCCTTGTGTACAAAACCTTCCATGTCTTTCATGTATCTCATACATCTCAATACATTTAGTTAAACAAGAATAGACTTTATACTACTAAATGGACTTGTGTGTCGCATTGAGTTCATCACTTTAAAACTTTTCTACTGCAGATCTCCATGACATAAGGTGCCCAACATCCTCCTTATTAATCAATGACATCATTAGTTGTTATGATGCCAGCAGCTGCAAAGGTGTAATGGTGCACAATAAAAAATTGTGTTTTGTGTAACTAAAAGTTAGGCTTGTAGTAAATTTTTGGCCAATTTGTAGGCATTTTACCAGGGCACCCCTCAATAAACCTCAAAGCACCCCAGGGTGCCTGGGTACCCTGGTTGAAAAAGGTTGTGATAGACCCATCTTTAAAAATGTTTGTAATATTATTGTGCAGGAATGGAACCCAGGTTTCCAGCACTGCATCACCTGACTGGCTGTGATGTTTTACAAACTGGTAACATGGAGAAAACTGAAATTGTGGGTTGGTGTTATTGTTATTGCCTAATCATACTCCACATTCTTAAAAGCAAGGGAAAGTAGGCTATAAAAAGCTATAATCCATTACATACAGAATGCTCAAAATGCCAAACCCCAGAAATATAAAAAATTAAAGTACTATACTTTTCATTTAACTTCATTTAACTTCTTCCCGCCCTATAGCCGAAAGACAGCTACAGCGCAGGCCTTAATTGCCGGGAGAGCGTCCATAGACGTCCTCCCGAGCATGCGCTGTCAGCATGTCCCTGCCGGCTGTGAGCGGCGCGCTCTGTGATCACCGAGTCTATGAGATCCTGGCTCCTTACCATGTGATCAGCTGTCAGCCAATGACAGCTGATCAGGTGATGTTAACATAAGATCAGTAATCAGTATTTTTTTCCCTTCCGCTGTCAGCGTGAGGGGAAAAAAAGTCGATCCATGACTTCTGTCAGATGAACATCGGTCCCTCACACAGAGAGCCATGGCTGCCTCATCTGTGCCCACCAGTGCCACCTGACAGTGTCCACCAATGCCACCTATTGGTACTCACCAGTGCCACCTACCGGTGCCCACCAGTGCCACCCATCAATGCCCACCAGTACTGCCAATCAATGCCCATCAGTGCCTCGTCATCAGTGCCACTGATCAGTGCTGCCTATCAGTGTCACCTACAAGTGCCTGCCAGTGCCCATCAGCGCCACCCATCCGTGCCCATCAGTGCCACTTATCAGTGCTGCTTATCAGTGCCCTTCAGTGCCGCCCATCAGTGCCAACCATCAGTGCCCATCAGTGTCACCTATCAGTGCTCATCAGTGCTGCTGCATCGGTGCCTATAAGTGCCACCTATCAGTGCAGCCTATCAGAGCCCATCAGTGCTGCCTCATCAGCGCACATCAATGAAGGAGTAAAATGACCTTTTTTCAAAATTTTATAACAAACTATGAAACAGTTTGGTTTTTTTTTTCAAAATTTTTGGTATTTTTTCGTTTATTTTAGCAAAAAATAAAAATCCAGCAGTGATTAAATAACACCAAAAGAAAGCTCTATTTGTGGGAAAAAAAAATATAAAAATGTCATTTGGGTACAGCATTGCATGACCGCAACAGCGCTGAAAGCTGAACATTGGTCTGGGCAGGAAGGGGGTTTAAGTGCCCAGTAAGCAAGTGCGCAGTAAATCAGCTAAATGTATTTCAGGTGCATCAAAATAACAGGTGTTGAAAGTGTTAGGATCCATTCACACTATAGTGATGTGCTAAATCATTTTGTCATACATTAACATGTCTTGCGTTATGGCAGCCAATTAAAATGAATTGGCAGCAGTGCACCAAAACATGTGACATTGTTATAAGAAATCTAAATATGCAGCACTAAAAAATTATGGTAAAGAGTCCATAAGTATTCCAGTCTGATGATATTCATACTACTGGATCCATGTAGGCGTGATACAGATGAGCCCAACACATGCTTTAAATGTGATGGAAGACAGCACTCGGCATCAAGATCTTAGAGACTCTCAAGTTATAGAGTGGTCACAAAAGCTCAAAGATACAGTATGCATATCTACCGATCACTCTAACGATACCGATAATCCAGGGTTTCATTGATCACCCAATAGCCAGCACAGATCAACAGACATAACTTCATAAACATAAAGAAGCCTCCATAGTGTAATAAGTTCAATTAAAACCATCATTTATTAAGCTCACATGTGTATAGCAGTAACAGCTCTTGCTTTAAACCAAAAAGCGTGCTGACGTCATACGTCATACGTCATAGGTTCCCTCTTACATGTTTCATCACAATTGACTTTATCAGAGGCTGTGATATTGTTGCTGCTCTCTCCACAGCAATGCAAATCCGTCAGCAAGGTTCATAGGGATGCCTTTCGGAATGGAGGGCATCACCTGGTATCATTGCATGTAATGTCTGTTGCCATATGTTACCTCCACCTCAGCAATGTGAAGGGTCCTTACAGTTCATTTTCTTTAGAAAGCATCTACAGTAGAAATGCCTGTCCCCTGCCAGCTTGTTGTAGGGAAGGAACCTTGTTCTCTAGAAGAAGTTGTCTTTTTGCAAAGGCCCATCACACTCCCTGCTCATGAGTCTACTGATAGGAGAACTCTAGCTCTGACTCAGAGCGGGATATACAGGCCCGGATTTATTCCCCTTACATCCCCAAGGCCGGGTCCTTCAATGCCGCCCACCCCCCCCCCCAACACACACACCACCCTTCTCGTCCTTTATCGATGACTGCTACAATAGATCAATTAAAAACATATCTTCACACACAAAAACACTGAAAATAACTGGCTTTAATTGTACAGACTGAAAATACTCTGTAATGCAGAAAATGCCTTTTAAAAATTATAGCAGTAAGAAACTCCCTACAGTTTTTTAGTTCTAACTTTTCTTTTGGCAAACTCATTGATAATATCTTCGTAGGACAAAGTATTTAAAAGTTCTGACTCAATGGCAAGTAAAGCTAAACTATTCAGTCTTTCTTGACCTAAAGATGATCGTAAATAGTTCTTTATGCAAATACATTTCATTCATTTTTATGCACCACAGCTCAGTTGCAGTGCATAAAAACAGTAAGCATTTTGCACCACACTGCTCAGCACGCAGTGGAGCTGTTGCAGTGTGAACAGGACACATAGAAAACAATTATTTTCTATTGCCCTTGCAGAGACCTGTGTTTTGCTAGTGCAGAAATCACAGATCCCTTTTACATCAGTGTCTTCAGTCCCCCCCTTCACATCACATCACAGATCCCAATTTACATCAGTGTCTTCAGTTCCCCCCCCTTCACATCACAGACACCCTTTTACATCAGTGTCCTCAGTCCCCCCTTTACATCACGACCCCCTTTTACATCAGTGTCCTTAGCTCCCCTTACGTCACATCCCCCCTGCCCCTGCCTCATCACAAACCCCCATCACAGACCCCCCCATTACAGACTGACCCATCACAGACTGATCACCGCATCACAGACTGACCCATCACAGACCGTCCCATCACAGACTGACCCCCCAAATCACAGACCTCTCATTACAGACTGACCCCCCATCACAGACCCCCCATTACAAATGGACCTGACCCATAGCAGACCCCATCATAGACTGACCCCCCATCACAGACTGACTCCTCATCACAAACTGGTCCTGACCCATCACAGACTCCCCATCACAGACCCCCATCACAGACTGACCCCCCCAAATCACAGACTGACCCCTCAAATCACAGACTGACTCCCCCAATCACAGACTGAGCCCCCATCACAGTCCTCTCTCAATATCAAACTCCTTTACAGCACAGCACCCCCCCTCCCCAAAGAACCATACCTTATTCACACAAGACATGGAACTTGGACACTCTGGACAACAGGCAGGACTTTTCACGTTAAAAGTGAGTGATTTATTGCTGGGACCGCCCCACTGCCTAGCAACCAATCACCCACTTCTTAACTTAAAAAGTCTCGCCCTTTGTCTAGAGCGTCCGCGCTTCATGTTTTGTGTGAATAAGACAGGCAGTGTGGGGAGGAGGCAGTGCAGTGATATTAGAGAAGGCACGGTCCTGCTGCACCTGCCTGGGTGCAGAAATATTTCTGGCGTCCCCACATCCCCACATGGGCATGGTCATCTTACCATCTCCTCCCCTTTACAAATGTTTCTATGGCAACGACTCAAACACAAAGATGCTCCCCTTAGAAGTCTTTGTTACCTTGTAATCCTCCCATGATCTCTTAACAATAAAGAAAATACAGGAAGAGAGTACACTAATGAGACCTGGAGGGGAGTCTCTCTGATGCACACACAGAGGGCTGTCTGTTAGAAAGAGCCCCTAGACATAATACGGTCAAAGACTGCAAACATGATACAAGAGACGGTCAGAGACTGCAATCATAGTACAGGAGATGGTCAGAGGCTGCAGACATGATACAAGAGATGGTCGGAGACTGCAGACATGATACAGGAGACGGTCAGAGACTGCAGATATAATACAGGAGATGGTCAGAGACTGCAGTTCCTATAGACGTTAGTAGATATTGGCCAATCGGCCTTCTCACCTGACCCAGGAATACAGCAATGGTTCCTCTGATCAGGAGTCAGCGCACTCTGAATTGCCCGTGGCGACTCCGCTGGGTAGCACCCAGATCTGTATTCCTGCAATAACTCCATTCCTTTCTCCACCAGGGATGGCGCCAGGCTGTATGGGTTTCCCTCTGGTGGAGCAGGGCAGCTGGGTTCTCTCTCTGATGGTGTCCTCTCAGCACTGCCCTCTCCCTCTGGAGCCCTGGGTGTACTTTCCTGGGTGTAGACCCCCAGGAGAAACCACTCCCCTCCATTAGTACAGACCCCCACCAGGACAACCCCCCCTCCATTAGTACAGACCCCCACCAGGACAAACCCCCCTCCATTAGTACAGACCCCCGAGGACAAACCCCCCTCCATTAGTACAGACCCCCCAGGACAAACCTCCCCTTCATTAGGACAGACCCCCCCCAAGAGAAACACCCCCTCCATTAGTACAGACCCCCCCAGGACAAACCCCCCTCCATTAGTACAGACCCCCCCAGGACAAACCCCCCTCCATTAGTACAGACCCCCCAGGACAAACCCCCTCCATTAGTACAAATCCCCCCAGGACAACCCCCCCTCCATTAGTACAGACCCCCAGGACAAACCACCCCCATTAGTACAGACCCTCAGGACAAAACGCCCCCCTTCATTAGTACAGACTCCCCCAGGACAACCCCCCTCCATTAGTACAGACCCCCCAGGACAAACCCCCCCTCCAATAGTAGAGACCTCCCAGGACAACCCCCCTCCATTAGTACAGACCCCCCCAGGACAAACCCCCCCTCCATTAGTACAGACCCCACCAGGACAACCCCCCCCCTCCATTAGTACAGACCCCCAGGACAACCCCCCTCCATTAGTCCAGACCCCCCATTAGTACAGACCCCCCCAGGACAACCCCTCCTCTATTGGTAGAGACCCCCCAGGACAAACCATTAGTGTACATAAAAACACCCGGGCGGCAGCTGGAGAGGAGAGGACAGTGTGCAGCGGAGAGGAGATGGAGACAGGCTTGGGCGGGAGTGAGAGACAGAGGAGGAGAACACATCAGACTGCCCCGCCCTCCCCCAGCGATGTCACTGCGCGGCTGGTCTCTCTCCACACAGAGACCAGCCGCTCCTATCTCCGGCGGCTGCTCTCCTTCTCTGATAGGAGGAGGGAGGGGGAACGGGCTTGAGCCTCGAAAAATACAGCAGCAGCGGCGGTGACCTCGGAGGGAGCTGCCTCTGGACACAGAGAGGAGGAGGAGGGAGGGGAGAACTCTGGCGCTTCAGCACCCCCACCTCTCTGGCGCTCGGGTGCACTGCACCCCACCTGGTATTGGCTCTGCATGCTGCTATATTAGTGGGGGGGGCGCAAAAGCCGAGAAGTCACCGCAGGAGCGGCGCCGCCCCTGCACCACTGCCGCCCAGAGGCCTGGCCTCGGTGGCCTTGAGGGAGATCCAGCCCTGGGGATATGTCTGACCTCTGCAGAGGTACCACTTCTTATACACAGATATCTCTCTTCTATACAGCATGCTGGCAGGACACATGTTTTTATACTCAGGCTGTGACTGTTTTTTGAAGAAAACAACTTGTAAGATCTTGAATATCTTTTGTTTTGATACACCTGAAATGTGTTGAGGTGATTTAAACTGTCAATTCAGTTGGACTTTAAAACACTTGATATATGACCTAAATTAATATTAGGAAATTAATGCATTTTCATTTTTATCTGGACAGTCTTTTTTTTTCGTGGACAGCAATTTTTAAATTTTCTATTGTTAGATACATTCTAATGAAACCTTTTTAAAATCATGTAGTATGTATGCACTGGGGTCCTGTTAGAATATTACAATGAGAAATCCAGTAATAGATAAATAAAGAAACATAGCTATTCACATAATGTCAGTGCTATACATTGTTTTTCCAAGGCAGATAATGTCACCAAGATTCCCTGGAGAAAAGTAGTTCCCGGTAGTTGCCTGCAGCTCATTTGCTATTTATGAACTATGCCCTGTTTTATGAATTAACTGTAAATGGTAATCGATGCAGCTAATTCAGTTGAATGAAAATATACTCACACAGGGGTCAACCTGTTTAATGCTCTTAGATGTTCACAATCAGTTTAAAGGGTGTTTTACTAGCGGTTCAAAGGATTAACAGACTAAAGAACTTGTGTTCCTTTGTGCATAGAATGATATTGAATTGTTTTTATACGTTCACCTGGATTGACTATTTGAACCAAATCATTAGTAAGTAATCCACTCTAATCTGCTAATGAATTAATAACTGTAGAATCCACCTTCTATAATCAATAAATATACGTATTCCAAAAATGCACACAAAGCAACAGTGGTGAAAAAAAGCTGGTTGGTTACTCTGAGTTATTGAACTTTTAACTTTGCTATCTGAATTACTGAGTACCACTCATCTAATATATTGGTATTGTTATTATTGAATGTTTGGCTTTGATACATATTATACATTTCTGTGCATCTATTATTTACTTTTAAATCTAATTAAAGTAGATTTTAGCATAAATACAAAACAAAGGCTAAACTCACACAGAGGAATGAAGGGTTAACCAAATAAAAATACATATTTTTAAAGAAATCCTTCATCCTTGCCTAAACTGCTGCACTACCGGGACCAACCTTTATCTTCTCTTGAATTTGTTGAAATTTAATTAGCATATGATCATGTATGCAGTTTTTTTTCCAAGATTTTAGAATATTCTTGCATATTATAATTAGCAGTTGCAGCACTTTGAAGTCCTTGTTCTTATTTCTTGCATTATTATTATTATTTTGGGTTTTATATATATATATATATATATATATATATATATATATATATATATATATATATATATATATATATATATATATATATATATATATATATATATATAATATATATATATATAATATATATGTGCTATATAGGTAAAGTATCAAACAGAAAATGTGTAACCCACCTCTGCTAATTATAAACGACGTGCTACTAGCCCAATAATGTATATAACAGAAAGCAAGATACTCTCAATGGCTTATAAGCAGCTTACAAGTAATGAAAAAAATATTATATAAACATATTGTTTTTATTTACAATGGGTAAAATTTGCATCAATAAAAGCAGCAATAACAAAAAGGAAAGGGGATCGGAAGGGGAACATGTTTAAAAGGAGGAACAACAACAAGAGCTCTGGTGTACACAAAAATAAACATATTAAATGTCTATATAACATTTAACATAAAGAAATCCACAAATGGTATATCTGTGGATATTACTGTTTAGAGTAACCCCAACGCGTTTCAATCATAATTTTATATACAATCTATTTTGGGGAGATACAGACATCTATAACATATCAATACAGAATATTAGCAATATTGACATCAATAAAATCATCATCATTGGGAATAAAGAGCTTGTATATGCAGGGATTCAAAAATAACAAAGGGTCCTACCTTTGATGCAGGAAATATTTAAATAGCCAGAGCAAAACGGCAAAACGTCACAACACCTCAGGATATGCTCATGGTGGTCCACCATCCAGAAAATGGGCAGGTTGTCCAATTCTGTCTACAAGAGGTCATATTTATTTATACGTGCAAGGGTGGGAGGAGACACAAATGTACGTATGATATGTATAATATCCAGGGATGAATTACCTTCAACTTTTTTATTTTTGTAAGGATATTCTAGGCACTGATGCAATTCATGTGCTTTGTGCTGAAGGAATGTATTTCCCTGATTAAATGAATCACCTGGGGGGTGTCTATAGTATGCCTGTAAAGTGGCACATTTTTAGACATATAGACATATATTATAAACTTTAATACATATGTATACACCTGTTGAAATTTATATCCTTCAGGTGATGCTTCTAATCTGGGAAATATATTCCTTCAGCACAAAGCACAGGATTTGCATTAGTGCATAGGATAGCCTTACAAAATAAAAAAAGTTGAATGCAAGTTATCCCTGGATATTATATATATCATACACGCATTTGTGTCTCTTCCCATCCTTGCACGTCTAATTATGTATGACCTCTTGTATACAGAATTGGACTCCCTGCCCATTTTCTGGATGGTGGATTACCATGAGCATCTCCTGATGTGTTGTGACGTTTTGCCTTTTTGCTCTGGCTATTTAAATATTTCTCACATCAAAGGTAGGACCCTTTGTTATTTTTGAATTCCTGCATATACAGGCTCTTTATTCCCAATGATCATGATGTTATTGATGTCAATATTGCTAATATTCTGTACTGATATGTTATAAATGTCTGTATCCCCCTGAAGAAGATTGTATACAAAATTATGCTTGAAACGTGTTGGGGTACTCTAAACAGTAATATCCACAGATATACCATTTGTGGATTTCTTTTTGTTAAATGTTATATAGACATCTATTATGTTTATTTTTGTGTACACCAGCGCTCTTGTTGTTGTTCCTCCTTTTCCACATGTTCCCCCTCCCATCCCCTTTCCTTTTTTTTTATTGCTGCTTTTCTTGATGCAATTTTACCCATTGAAAATAAAAACAATATTTTTATAAAAAACAAGTATTTTTCATTACTTTTAAGCGGCGTATAAGCCATTGGGAGTATCTTGATTTTTGTTATATAGGTAAAGTATTTCCTACTGTAGCAAGTCTTAAGGCTGGGTTCACTTATATGCAAGTTTGATGCGTTTTTCTCCACATCCAATTCGCATGAAAGACGAGTGTGACTGGCTCTCAATAGAGTTGGTTCACAAAGGTCTGGGGTGACCGTGGAGCTGAGCTGATTGCAAAAGGGTCCTGTGCATGTTTGGGTCTGGTTCAGGTGCAGATTCAGGCAAAAATTCGGACCTGAATCGCACCAGAACCAGTTAACAGACACGCACCGGACCCCAGGAATGAACACCCTGCCTCAAACATTTCACATCTTCTTCAAGTGATGTTGACACTTGAACTCATTCTAAAAAAGGTTGTCTATAAAATAAGTTTCTTAACATTCATCTCCTGATAAAAGGTCTTTGCAGAATTTTCAGCATCTGACCTGACCTAGGTGAGTCAGATGCCTAGTGTCCCACTATGCACTGCAGTTTAATCCACCAGCTACTACACTATTTTAAAACAAAAAAGTGACATAAGAGCTGGCGGAAGGCAATAAAGCACACAGAAGGAAGCCAGGCATTGGAAATATCCTGGAGCATGTTGGAATACGAAACCAGAGACCATAGCTCTTTAAGAGCAAGACTTGCAGCCTGCCTGAGTGAAATTAAAATGTTATTTTTGGAGGCAGCTTTAAAGTTAAAGCATCAGAGTCACTTTAACATTCAATGTAGCATAAGGTAACCCCACTTTTTTTTTTTCTCTTGGTCATCTGAGGCTTGGGGTATGAGGGAAATTGACTGCAGTGCCTTTAAAGGACCAGAGGGTTAAGTTTGCAGATGTTAAAAGGTCCCTGCAATGCCTCCATCTGACCTATGCAATGTAAACTTTGTGGTTGGTCTGTCTTATTTCTTTAAATTGCCTGTGGATGCCTCAGCTTGGCTACACCTCAGTAAAGCTACATTATGTGACATTGTGACCTAGCTGCAGTGGAACTGAAGGGCAGTTGTGAATAGTTAGTACATACTCTTTTACTACATTCATGCTTTATTTCAGGACCAGGAAACCTATTCCTCTTTTCGTGGCTCCTGTGTAATGTGACATATCTCTACCTGTTAAAGTAAACGGTTTTCCTATTTGACCCTCACTTTGTACGTTGGCTATACTGGCTGCAGATACCATTACTAGGTGTCAAACAAAATTTGGATTGCCGATATCTCACTTTCATATAGGAGCTATTATTCTTGTTACAGAAATAAACACAGCGATCCTCAATTTGCTGACTTACCAGTCAAGGTGTAACCCAGGTAATCATAGGCAAAATACTGAAACAAAAAAGTGAGGATAGTCCCCAGCTAAAAGTAATTACCACAGACTAAGCAGCTTATAAAGGGATCTTTTATGCAAAATTCATAATAGTACAAAAAACTGGATTAAAAAATTCCACCACCAACACCCAAGCAAGAGAGTTAAAAAACAGACAACGTTGTCTATAATTGACGCAGCTGCTTAATTCATACCACTCACTCATACATCATTCACATATAAGCCCGTTAACTGAAGTAGGGGCCTGAAAGGTGCTTTTATGAAACACTTGATAAGGATCTTCAGGGTCCAAAAAGAGCTTCCCAAAAAAGTTAATAGATGAGTGGCCAGTTCACATGTATATACGGGTTCTATTAGTTATTACTTTTAGGTGTTTCAGTACATTACTAGGTGCCCACTGCCATTTGTTTGTGGTATGTTGGACTGTTTCCAGTTATGTTTTTAATGCATGTTGTTGTGTCCTTCCTTTGGTTTGTTATTCATATTACAGTGGACTGCCTGTTAATGGCACCATTTATGGTGCCAACTCTGTCAGTTAAAGATTTCAAACAATGTATTGTTTGTCTCACTTATTGTCTACATTTTAAATGCTGGTTTATGTATAGAAACCCAAGGTTGCTAAGGACCATTTCCTGGCTGGACTCTGCCTCCTTTACCCATCTGTGATATAATATTACTAGGATGATAATTATGAATATAACACTAATTTCATGGAATGTTAGAGTATTCATGAGAGAGGGGGGGATTGACAGAACCTGCGTTTATACCTCCACATACCTTAAAACTGAATATTGACTGACTGCACAAATGCATATTTGGTAAACCTGCGTTTATACCTCCACATACCTTAAAACTGAATATTGACTGACTGCACAAATGCATATTTGGTAAATCTGTTTGCCACCACTGTTTCAACTCCATCTGTAGCCATGCTCACATTATTTCAATGTTTATTTAGCCATTAAGGCTTACCTAAATTAGGGGTTCCTTTATCTTTACAATTTTGGCCTTTTAGTCCCCTTGCAGTTTGAAAGTGGTGTGAAAGTTATGCCCTGCTAGCTGTGTTCCTAATATGCCCTCCTAATTGATTAATTGCCAGATGCAACCCACACCCAACACAAAGTAAAAAAACAAGGCCTTCTTTACGGGGGAACACATACATGGGGCTGCACATACTGGGGGTTCTTCCAAAGAAGTGGAGTTCTTTAAATAAGTGGCACTTCTGCTCTTGCACTTCAGCGATTTGCACAAAACTAACTATAAAAGACTGCAGGTGACCCCATTTCAAAATTTTATCATCTTCCTCTCTGAAACATGCACTCTTTACCTCTCCTCCTTTTCACAATTGCTGCCTCTCTCCTCAAACTCTCTTTTCTTCATCCCTCTGCTCCACCCCACAATCTGTACATATCACCCTCACTTCTCCCCTCCCCCTATTACTGCACTCATCACCTCTTTCTAACTCTAAGCCCACTTGCTAACATACCCCCCAGGATACTGAAGCATGTCCCCTCATACAAATCATATTCTCATATTACCTCCCTCACTCTTCTGCTTCTCCTGATAGCTGGAGATATTTCCCCAAACCCTGGGCCCCCCTTATTTAACTGTGCCCAACACACCCATCACCCTACACCCTCTGGCAGTAGTCGCAATCTACACAATTTAGTCTCCATTCCTCTTCTTTCCAACATAGCCTCCCTCTCTCCTGCGCCCTTTGGAATGCCCGCTCTGTCTGCAACAAACTCACTGCTGTTCATGACCTCTTTGTCACTAATTCCTTTAATCTACTTGCTCTCACCAAAACCTGGCTCCACGAATATGACACCCCTTCTCCTGCTTCCCTCTCCCAGGGTGGCCTTCACTGGACTCACTCCCCTAGGCCTAATGGACGCAAGGGAGGTGGAGTGGGATTCCTCCTATCCCCCCAGAGAACCTTCCAGGTTATTCACCCTCCTCCCTCTTTTTCCCTCTCATCATTCGAAACCCACTGTATACGTCTATTCTCTCCTACTTCCCTAAGAATTGCTGTGATCTATCGGCCCCCTGGACCATAATCGACTTTCCTTGATGAGTTTTCTGCCTGGCTACCCTACTTTCTACTAAATACAATTCTTCTCTGTGATTTCAACATCCCTGCTAATACAAACACTCCTGCTACTTCTAAACTTCTTAGTTTAACCTCTTCATTTGACCTCAAGCAATGGGTACAGGCTTCTACTCATTCTGATGGCAACGCCCTTGACCTTGTATTCTCTTACCTATGCACTCCATGCAACTTCTCAAACAATCCTTTTCCTCTCTCTGACCACCACCTTATTAGTTTCTCTCTTCCCCTGTCTTCCACCACCTTTCCCTCAAATCGCCTAACCATCACCCATAGAAAATTTTGCAACTTCAACTCCTCTCTCCTCTATTCTGCTACTGACCACCTCTATGACAAAATCTCTCCCCTGTCCTGCCCCAACCAAGCCATGTCCACCTACAATAAATCTCTGTCCTCCACCCTGGACAAGCTCGCTCCCCTCACTATACGCAGAATCAGGCCTCGACCCCTACAACCCTGGCAAACAGATGACACAAATCTGCCCTCCAAAAATACTATTCTTTCCTCCACACTGCCAAGCAAACCTATTTTACAACTCTTATTAACACCTTCTCATCCAATCCCCGTAAACTCTTCTCTACCTTCAACTCTCTACTTTGTCCTCCACTGCCACCCCTCGCTGACTCACTCACTGCCCAGGAAATCACTAATCACTTCAAAAACAAGATTGATACAATCCGTGATGAAATCTCCACTCTACAGGTATCTCCCCCAGCTAAGACCCCATGTCAACAGGTACAACTGACACTCCCCCTATTCAAATCTGCTACTCCGGACGAAGTTGCTAAACTCCTTTCTATCGCCCACCTAACCACCTGTCCCCTGGACCCTATTCCCTCTCAAATGCTACGGTCACCCTCTGACCCCATCCTACACTTTCTAACCCACATCTTCAATCTCTCCCTCACCTCTGGCATCTTCCCCGATGCTCTAAAACATGCACTGGTCACTCCCATACTCAAAAAGCCGTCCTTGGACCCTACCAATCTTAACAACCTACGCCCTATCTCCTTGCTCAACTTTTCCTCTAAACTCCTTGAACGCCTGGTTTACAACCAACTGAGTGACCACCTCATTAAAACAACCTTCTTGATCCCCTTCAATCTGCATTTCGCCCTCAACACTCCACAGAAACTGCTCTTTTAAAACTCACAAATGACCTACTAACTGCAAAAACCAATGGACACTATTCTGTACTCCTACTTCTAGATCTTTCAGCTGCCTTTGACACGGTTGACCACCCCCTCCTCAAAAAAAAACTTTACTCCCTCGGTCTACGTGACTGTGCTCTTCAGTGGCTCTCATCCTACCTATCCCAACACACCTTCAGTGTCACTTACAATTCTACTTCCTCCACCCTTCTTCCCTTTTCTGTCGGAGTCCCCCAAGGTTCTGTTCTTGGCCCTCTTTTATTTTCAATCTACACCTCTTCCCTGGGTCAGCTGATAGCCTCTCACGGCTTTCAATATCATTTCTATGCTGATGACACACAAATCTATCTCTCCACCCCTCAACTCACTCCATCAGTCTCCTCACGCATCACTAACTTACTAACCGACATATCTGTATGGATGTCACACCACTTCCTCAAACTCAACTTGTCCAAAACCGAGCTTATAATATTTCCTCCCCCACGTGCCTCTTCCCCTGACTTCTCTGTCAAGAGCAATGGCAAAACCATCCACCCGTCCCCACATGTCAGGGTGCTAGGTGTTATCCTGGATTCTGAACTCTCCTTTCAGCCCCACATCCAATCACTTTCCAAAGCTTGCCGCCTCAACCTCCGCAACATCTCTAAACTACGTCCCTTTCTAACCAGTGAAACTACAAAGCTCCTGATTCACTCCCCCCAAAACACCTTGTCCCCATGTTGATGAGGACAAGGGCCTCATCCCCACAACCCTGGCCGGTGGTTGTGGGGGTCTGTGGGCGAGGGGCTTATCGGAATCTGGAAGCCCCCTTTAACAAGGGGACCCCCAGATCCCGGCCCTCCCCCCTGTGTGAAATGGTAAGGGGGTACAAAAGTACCCCTACAATTTCACAAAAAATTGTCAAAAATGTTAAAAATGACAAGAGGCAGTTTTTGACAATTCCTTTATTTAAATGCTTCTTCTTTCTTCTATCTTCCTTCATCTTCTTCTTCTTCTTCTGGCTCTTCTGGTTCTTTCTCCGGTGTTATCGTCCAGCATCTCCTCTGCAGCGTTTTCTATCTTCTTCTCCTCGGGCCGCTCCGCACCCATGGCATAGGTTGAGGCTCCCGCTCTTCTCTTCATCTTCTTCTCTTCTTCATCTTCTTCTTCATCTTCTTCTCTTCTTCTCTTCTTCATCTTCTTCTCCGGGCCGCTCCACACCCATGCTGGCATGGTGGGAGGCTCCCGCTGAGTGACGCGTCTCCTCTTCTGACGGTTCTTAAATAACGGGGGGCAGGGCCACCCGGTGACCCCGCCCCCTCTGATGCACGGGACATGACGGGAACTTCCCTGTGGCATTCCCCGTGACGTCACAGGGAAGTCCCATCAAGTCACTGTGCATCAGAAGGGGGCGGGGTCACCGGGTGGCCCAGCCCCCCGTTATTTAAGAACCATCAGAAGAGGAGACGCGTCACACAGCGGGAGCCTCCTTCCATGCCAGCATGGGTGAGGAGCGTCCCAGAGAAGAAGATGAAGAAGAGAAGAGAGAAGAAGATGAAGAAGAAGATGAAGAAGAGAAGAAGATGAAGAGAAGAGCGGGAGCCTCCCCCCATGCCATGGGTGTGGAGCAGCCCGAGGAGAAGAAGATAGAAGACGCCGCGGAGGAGATGCTGGACGAGAACACCGGAGGAAGAACCAGAAGAGCCAGAAGAAGATGAAGGAAGATAGAAGAAAGAAGAAGCATTTAAATAAAGGAATTGTCAAAAACTGTCTCTTGTAATTTTTAACATTTTTGACAGTGTTTTAGTGAAATGGTAGGGGTACTTTTGTACCCCCTTACCATTTCACACAGGGGGGGCTGGGATCTGGGGGTCCCCTTGTTAAAGGGGGCTTCCAGATTCTGATAAGCCCCCCGCCCGCAGACCCCCACAACCACCGGCCAGGATTGTGGGGATGAGGCCCTTGTCCTCATCAACATGGGGACAAGGTGTTTTGGGGGGCTACCCCAAAGCACCCTCCCAATGTTGAGGGCATGTGGCCTGGTACGGTTCAGGAGGGGGGCGCTCTCTCATCCCCCCCTCTTTTCCTGCGGCCTGCCAGGTTGCGTGCTGGGATAAGGGTCTGGTATGGATGTTTGGGGTTTTTTTTTTGAATTTTGGCGCGGGGTTCCCCTTAAAATCCATACAAGACCTTAAGGGCCTAGTATGGAATTTAGAGGGACCCCCACGTCATTTTTTTTTTAAATTTTGGTTCGGGGTTCCCCTGTGGGGAATTCCCATGCCGTTTTTATCAATGAACTTCTATGTGTATTGTCGGACCGGCAATGCAATAGCCGCGAGTAGTTTTAAATGACTTTTTTTCCTTTGAAATGTAATTTTGCTGTCAGACTGTTCTAAACACAGGAAACATGCGCCCCTTTACAGGCATACTATAGACAACCCCCAGCTACGAAATTGAAAGGGATATTACACTTTTATTGTTTGACTTTAAGCATTAATAAAAATTAGCGCTTTTGATTATTCATGTTCGAGTCCCATAGACTTTAACGGTGCTCGCTTGTTCGAACGAACTTTTTTCCTGTTCGCATGTTCTGGTGCGAACTGAACAGGGGGGTGTTCGGCTCATCCCTACCCAAGAGACATAATTGTAAAATTCCACTATTACCGTTCAAAGGAGCAAATTATGACTGCGGCCAGAGATAAAAAAAATTTAAACGTGGGGGCGTGTCCGGACGTTCAGCTGAAGAGACACCGCTCCTCATACTCCTCCTCATACACCGCTCTAATACTGACTCCTCATACACCGCTCTAATCCAGTGCCATCCGTTGCCTTAGACTGAACTATCGCAGCCGTAAAAAAAACATTTTTCTGACCCCAGACCCCTGCTGCTTTCATCCCGGAACTTATTTGGGTCTTTCATGGTCGGATTCCCTTCTAGCCTGAGACTCCCTCCAGACCGTCGAGGCCCTCCGCCATCTTGGGGCCTACGGATGGACGGGTGATCCCCGTGGCCTGGACCCATGATCCGGAAGGTAGACGGCCAATCTGGATAGCCCAGCAGCATGGAGAAGGCATGGGAGCTCTTCCGACAGCCGCCCCCAGCATCCTGCGGCCTTCCATACAGTTGCGGCCTGCGGGCTTGATTACGGACAATCCCCAGGGACACAGTGAATAGCCTATACTATCCATCCGCCTATAGTCAAGTCCCTGGAGGGTGTTAGACTACCCGGTTCCTCACCACAGCTTGTCCTGGAGAAATTCTAGGGATCAAAGGCGGCTGAATCCCCTTGCACAGTGGCCGTCCACTAGGATACACCGCGGCTTCGGCCTACTCCTGGAAGCCGGCGGCCATCTTGGGACTCCATAATACACCCTACAGTTATCCACTCTTCTCCTTCAGCTACACAACCCCCCTAAGGCATCTGGACTTGCAGAGACTGTCTCCCTCCTGCCCTGCTGATGGAGAGGGAAGGTTGAGTTGCAAACTGGTGTTTCTGTCAATCCAAATAAGACACAACCTTACCTATAAGATGAATACTGTTTAAATAAACCCAAAGTCTCGAGGGGGCGCAGTGAGCAAGATGGCGAAGGCGTAAACGGATAGCTCCGGTCCCCGTCTCTTTATTAGCAGCTCCTGCAAAAGCTAATAGACCTTTTTTAACTCCAGGAACGACACGACAACCTACCAGATACTCCCTGGCATTGCATGGGTAAGATTGGCTTCCAGAATACGATCTATAGTGGCTTTATCCCACCGCCACCGTCGCGGCCCTCTCACAGTATGGAGCGTTTCCTATACAAGCCGCAATCCCTGGCCTCGAGTGAACAGCCCGGCCAGCCGGATACAGCTGTCCCCCGCACCACATTGGGAATCACATCCATGGAGGACAACAGATCCCAGCAAACCCAGCACCCCCATCCACCCGAATACCCCATAGATGTCATGACGGTGGCCAACCTCGATGTGAAACTGAAATCTTTACTACATGACCTGACTCACAGCATTGCCAAAGAGGTTGGTAAAATAGCACACGAGTTACGAGGGGAAATTGACCAGTTAGGAGAACATACCAATACTTTGGAGAATAAGTTTGATGAACTGACCCAATATGTACATGTTCTCGAGGAGGATAATATCTCCATGAAACATACAGTCTCCCAACTCCAGTTACAACAGGAAGATTTGGAGAATCGCGAAAGACGCCAGAATCTGAGAATTAGAGGAATCCCTGGGGCGGTAAATGACAAGGAGCTACGTCCCTATCTTTTGGGCCTGTTTGTTACTCTAGCGCCCCATATACCGGACATAGATTGGCGCCTGGACAGGGCACATAGATCCCTTGCCCCAAAACCTCCTCCTAACGCTAACCTCAGAGACGTTATCGTTCGTTTCCACTATTACAAAAGTAAATAAGCTCTCACGTATTGACTTTAAGCAAAATAAGATCCAGATATTCAACGACCTATCCCCAATAACTCTGGCCAAAAGGTGCAGCTTTCGACCTGTCACTACACACCTACAGAATTATCAGGTCCCTTACCGCTGGGGGTTCCCCTTTCACTTATCCGCCTCTAAAGATGGCGTCCAATATTCATTGAGAGATCTTTTCGAAAGTGAAGCTTTCATCCGCAACCTGGGCCTTCCACCATTACCCGAAGAAGATCTTCCACCTCAAGCTCCGAATCCCAAGCCACTCACCGCCCCAGCCCAGATCTGGACCCCAGTGCGACGAAAATCCCAGAAGGCCTTTTCCACACCGCAAAGATCCAACTCCAACAGATTTCCGACCTGAAGGTCCCTTCTCATCATTATTCTTCTTGGTTGTTACTCCATGACTAGATGACTTGTGTCATGGCCACTCTGGTGATCTCCCTGAAGATAGTCACTTTCCCTCAGGATTTAGAGAGATTTGCCCCTCATTGCTTTTTTTTTCTGGTTAACCTCTTGGAAGATGTTTCTTCCCCCTTTTTTTATTACGTTCCTAAATTTTATCTTCAGCTTTTCGTGAGCCAATTTCTGTTTTGTTTTTTGAGCAGAGACGGGGACCCCCCCCCTCGTCAACACCTGTAGGCTATCATGCCCCCCACCATAACCCATGGCTTCTGCCTGGGTAGCCTGAAATTTTTTTATTCTCAGGCTTTTAAAAAAAAAATTTTTCTTTTTTTGATCTGTTATATTTTTTTTCTATTCATTTTTTTTCTTTTTCTTTTTTTATGTTTTTTCTTGACTTTTCAATTTACAGGTCTTCTTTTCTTTCCGTGTATGACCTTTTTATGGTACTCAATGATATATTCACAATTATGTGTCAACTCCAAGTTATGTACAACTTTGTATGTTATAACCTAAAGATGTTCATTTACCTGTCTGCATTTTATATAACATTGGCATTAAGTCTTCTGATTAGGCATGGCTCTTAAGATCTACTCATGCAATGTTAAAGGTCTAAACTCTATCGGGAAACGATAAGCATTAAAGGAATTTAGGTCCTCTGGAGTGGAGGTGATTATGATTCAGGAGACTCATTTTAAAGCTGGAGGCTCCTTTAAATTCGCCTCCAGATACTTCCCTAGAGCCTATATGGCATCCGATCCTTCAGGAAAAGCAGGGGTAGCTATTCTTATTGGACGATCTTGCCCGGTTCGGATACTCTCCTCCTACTTAGATCCTCATGGCAGGTTTATACTCCTGAATTTTAGTCACCTCAACACTCAATTTTCTTTAGCTAACATCTATGCACCAAATGTGGGACAAATAGGTTTTCTCACAACCGTTTTTGAAAAGTTACAATCTTTCTCTCAGCCTTTTATGATACTAGGAGGCGACTTCAATGTGTGCATGTGCCCGACCAGGGATAGGAGATCCCTATTCCAAACTGCCCCACAATCAGTTTCCCAGAAATTAGCTGCCTCTTTTCGTAAACTGACCAGATCTCACAATCTATTCGATACTTGGAGAGTAAAACATCCTACCCAAAAGAGTTACACATTCTATTCCCACTCTCACAAGTCGTACTCCAGATTAGATCATTTTCTGGTTACAGGCCCTCTACTTCCCTATGTGGTCTCTTCTGAGATCAATCCTATTACCTGGTCAGATCATGCACCCATTGAACTCAATATCCTGCTGACGTCAACATATACTAAAACATGCCACTGGCGTCTTAATAAATTACTGCTCAAAGACCCAATATCCCAAAACCAACTACAACAGAAACTAACTGAATTCTTTCAAATTAACGATGGATCGGTCTTGGAGATTTCCAACTTGTGGGAGGCCCACAAGGCTTTCTTTAGAGGTGAATGTATATCTGCGAGCTCCCGCTTAAAGAGAGACTCTGCAAAACAAAAAAATCGACTTACTTACTCAATTGCGGAATGCAGAAAGGCACCTGTTGGCGTCCCCCGCGGTGGAAAAATTAAGGATTGTTACTGCTACCCGGGACCGAATCAAGTCGTTTGACTTGCACAAAATCTCTAAATCTATGCTATGGGCCAAACAGAAATTCTATGATTTTGCAAACAAGCCACATAAAATGCTAGTTAACAAATTGAAGCCACGGCCCTTTCTAGCAATCCCCAATCATTTGACGCAGCCTGATGGTACTCACACATATTGTCTTTGGGGATTTTTATACTAGATTGTATAACTGCTTAGGCCCTGACTCACATCCTCAATTCTCACAATCTCATTTTGACGATTTCATGTCTTCTCTAAAATTACCCAAACTCTCCGCTGAACATATCACATCTCTCAACTCCCCGATCACTGTAGAAGAGATAGGAGAAGTGATTAAAAATTTGCCAGCACACAAATCCCCGGGCCCTGACGGCCTTCCGTATACCTACTTTAAGACATTCTCACAGACACTCACATATCTCCAATCTCTATACTCCTCCCTGCTTAAAGGTACCATCCCACATTCACAGTTCCTACATGCTAACATAACAGTTATTCCTAAACCGGTAAAGATCCTGCATTACCAGATAACTATCGCCCCATTGGTTTATTAAATTCGGACTATAAAATTTTTACTAAAATATTAGCTAACAGACTATCCCCTCTATTACCAGCCCTGATTCATAGAGACCAGGTGGGATTCGTACCCACAAGACATGCTGGAGATAATACGAGAAGAACCATAGATTTGATTTATTTAATAACTAAAACTAAACGTCCCCTTATAGTACTAAGCTTAGATGCACAAAAGGCATTTGATCGTTTGAGCTGGCCATTTATGTTTGCAGTCCTGACCAAATTTGGAGTTTCAGGCCCCTTTATACAAGCCTTACGAACCCTTTATTCTCACCCCACATCTCAAGTTCAATTGTCTTCCCACACATCACAGAGATTTGCCCTTAGCAATGGCACTAGACAAGGGTGCCCTTTATCACCCTTGCTGTTTATATTAAGTCTCGAACCATTAGCAGCAGCCATCAGATCCCACCCTGAAGTCCGGGGAGTTTCTTTACGCCAACAAGACTACAAATTATCCCTTTTTGCAGACGACATCTTACTGACCATCACCCGTCCCGACAACTCCCTACCCTTTTTACATGATATATTATCCACCTTTGGAGCCTTGTCCAGTTTTAAGATTAACCAGACTAAAACAGAAGCCCTTCCCATCAATATACCCCCAGACATGCTTAGCTCTCTGCAACACAGATTTAAATACAGGTGGTGTCAGACCTCATTGAAATACTTAGGAATTCACCTTACCCCCTCATACAATTCACTCTATCAGGCCAACTTTCCTCCTATGTTTGTAGAAATCTCAAGACTTCTAAACCTCTGGACCCCCATCCCACTCTCTCTCCTGGGCAGAATCAACGTCCTCAAAATGTCGATACTGCCCAAACTGCTGTACTTATTTGAAACATTACCAATCCCAGTCCCAATCTCGCAGCTGAAAAATTTCCAGAGAAAGTGCCTTAATTTTATTTGGAATAATGCCTCCCATAGAATTGCCCAATCAGTATGTTTTTCCCCCAAAACTAAAGGGGAGTTGGTCGCCCCTGACCTCATCAAGTACTACTACGCTTCCCACCTCAGGGTATTGACTACCTGGACCTCAAGGAAAGCTCCAAGTAGGTGGGCTGAAATTGAAATGGGGATCACGGCTCCAGTACATCCCTGTTACCTGTTATGGCCTTTCTCAAATAAATTCATGACCCAATTAAGATCTCTTTGTTTATCCCCGATGCATTTTACTTTATCTATCTGGAAGAGATGTGCAGATAAGTTCTCTCTTTCCTCACCGTGTTTCCCGCTCCAGAACGTACTTTTTAGTCCAGACATCCAAGATGGACTGTCTTTTGTACGAACAACCCCTTGGACTTAAGTGGGTATATTTCAGCTGCGACATTTGGTACATCCGGTTACACGCATACTACTATCATTCCCAGACCTCAAAAAATCTCCCCGCCTCTATGGAATACTTTTATATACAAATTAAACATTTTTTCCATACCATTTCACCTTCATTGTCCTTAGAAAAACCTACAGACTTCGAAATACTATGTGCAAATGGCCCATATGAAACTAAACTAATTTCAGCTATATATAAAATGCTCCATGCAGTACCTCCTCTAACTGACACCTCACATAACTACATGGTAAAATGGTCTAAGATGTTAAATCGTCCCATCTCAAAGTTAGACTGGGGGAAAATTTGGGAATCATCTTCAAAAGTCTCACGATGTGTAGCACATAAGGAAACCGATATCAAGATAATATTCTTTTAGTACAGAACTCCTGATTTGCTACATGCCCAGAATTCTACCCTTTCTAATCTGTGCTGGAGATGCGGTCAATCTGTTGGAACCCTCCTCCACATCTTTTGGGAATGTCACATCCTAGGCCCATATTGGAGCGAGGTCCAAAGATTATTACAAACGCTCCTTTCTGCAACCATTTCATTAAATCCCATACACTTTCTTCTGGGTCTTCCTTTCCCGGATATCCCCAAATCATCACAGAAACTTGCATCATTCATATTATTAGCAGCAAAAAGATCCATTCCTAGGCTCTGGCTCTCTACCTCCACCCCCACTTTGCATCATACCCTATCCATAGTAGCAGATATACGCAGGATGGAGCAAATGACTGCTAAGATTGAAGGTAACTTCCTCCTATTCGACAGAATATGGAAGGCTTGGGATATTTCAATATTCTCTTCTGAACCTGTAGTTGTCACACCTTTTTAAAGTCTGCTAGAAGTACCCTTTGACCATCCTTTACACCTGATTGTGCAGTTGACGCATTTTAGTTTATTTTATTCTTGACCTAAATCTAGATACGGTATGGACACTTTTTGTTGAGATGATCCATTGATGGAAGCCGCTGACACTTGACTATACTGGTATCCCCACCACGATGTATTATATTATTTTATTTTGTCTATTGTTTTGATATATATAACGTCTTCTTTGATGCTAACTTGGCTTGATCTCTGTACCTTGTGATACAATGTTTCATAATTGTTAAATCTTTTGAAAAATAAACAATTTAAAAAAAAAAAAAAAAAGATTTAATCTTTCAAGGATACAAGTACCAGCTGTTTGCAGATCTATCCCAGCTTACTATTGCCAAAAGACGCTCAATGAAACCCCAATAGCTGGAACTCCAATGCCACAATATTGTATACCAATGGGGATTCCCCATCTCCATCAAATTCACTTTTCAAGGCAAGAGATACACCTCTAAAACAGCTGAAGAACTGCAACAAACTCTAATAAACCTTCACCTGATGCATGAAACAATCTTCACTTCCCCACAGCGCAGAAGAGCAGCTCTATCTCCACCAACAAGCAACACACCCCAAAATACAAAGAATAGCGGGAACCATCATTCTCACAAAAGAATAAGATATGCCCCCACTCCTTTGGATCAAGAAGATTCAATGGATTGATAACATTAACTCATAGTGATTTCAGTCAATTTAACTTAGAGATAAATATATCCTGGTTGAACATATGAATCCGTAGGAATTTTACTTATTTTCACAACCAGCGACAATGCCTTCTTTTCAAATTCTATAAGTGACTTGCAAATTAATCCTATTTACTTAACCCCTAAGAGGCTATTTGGAAATTTTGTGCTTTTTTGCTTTTTCTTATAAATTATTTATTTTTTTATTCTTTTGTTATTTAGCTTCACAAATGGTCAGGAAATGACTAGTAGCAAAATACTACAAACGTTCAGGCTAATTAGGGGTCAGAAGAAGACTGACAATCCCTTTACCTGACCATTAGCCTCTTACAACCCTATTATCCCAAATAGCCTCACTCGATTCAGCCCGTGATAACATAACATTTTTAATGTTGTCCAATATATTAGTTTGAATATGAACAGAGTTAATAGAAATAGTAACAGCCTATTGCCCCGTACACATGGTCGGATTTTCCGACGGAAAATGTGAGATAGGACCTTGTTGTCAGAAATTCCGACCGTGTGTAGGCTCCATCACACATTTTCCATTGGATTTTCCGACACACAAAGTTTGAGAGCAGGCTATAAAATTTTCCGACAACAAAATCCGTTGTCAGAATTTCCGATCGTGTGTACACAAATCCGACGCACAAAGTGCCATGCATGCTCAGAATTAGGGATGAGCTTCGAGTTCGAGTCGAACTCATGTTCGACTCGAACATTGGCTGTTCGCAAGTTCGCCGAACATGGGGACAAGGTGTTTTGGGGGGCTACCCCAAAGCACCCTCCTAATGTTGAGGGCATGTGGCCTGGTACGGTTCAGGAGGGGGGGGCCGCACTCTCGTCCCCCCCCTCTTTTCCTGCGGCCTGCTAGGTTGCGTGCTCGGATAAGGGTTTGGTATGTATTCTTGGGGGGACCCCACGCCGTTTTTTTTTTTTTTTTGGCGCGGGGTTCCCCTTAAAATCCATACCAGACCTGAAGGGTCTGGTATGGAATTTAGGGGGAACCCCACGTCATTTTTTTTTTAAATTTTGGCCGGGGTTCCCCTTAATATCCATACCAGACCTGAAGGGCCTGGTATGGAATTTAGGGGGACTCCCACGTCATTTTTTATTTAAATTTTGGTTCGGGGCTCCCCTTTGGGGAATTCCCATGCCGTTTTTATCAATGAACTTCTATGTGTATTGTCGGCAATGCAATAGCCGCGGGTAGTTTTAAATGGGTTTTTTCCTTCAAAATGTCATTTTGCTGTCAGACTGTTCTAAACACAGGAAACATGCGCCCCTTTACAGGCATACTATAGACACCCCCCAGCTACGAAATTTAAAGGGATATTACACTTTTATTGTTTGACTTTAAGCATTATTAAAATCACTGCTCCTGAAAAAATGGCCATTTTAAAACTTTTTTTTGCATTGATCCATGTCCCCTGGGGCAGGACCCAGGTCCCCAAACACTTTTTATGACAATAACTTGCATATTAGCCTTTAAAATTAGCACTTTTGATTATTCATGTTTGTGTCCCATAGACTTTAACGGTGTTCGCGTGTTCGAACAAACTTTTTTCCTGTTCGCATGTTCTGGTGCGAACCGAACAGGGGGGTGTTCGGCTCATCCCTACTCAGAATAAATAAAGAGATGAAAGCTATTGGCTACTGCCCCGTTTATAGTCCTGATGTACGTGTTTTATGTCACCGCGTTCAGAATGATCGGATTTTCCGACAACTTTGTGTGACCGTGTGTATGCAACACAAGTTTGAGCCAATGTCCGATCAATGTCCGACCATGTGTATGGGGCATTAGGCATACCATTGCAATATATACAAAATAGTTCAGAATTATCCAAATTGTATCTATTACCTCAGGTTTAACTCAGTTATTAATTCCTTCGGTACTACTATTCTAAATTGCCTTCAGATAATAGATTCAGTTAACTAAGATATTATATTCTTTAGGCAACTACATAGAAATACCTAGAATAGTTACCTTTATCGAATTACCTGCTACCCGAAATACATGCATCTTATTGATGCTCTTAATATAGGACTTTTTCCTGCACCCGGATGACCCTTGCGCTCACCTTGGTCTACCTCGCTCACCCACACATATGGTGTGGGAGTCCGACATAGGCGATTTTTCCCTGATAGGGATCCACATACCCTATCACGGGACAATTTTGAATTTTTTGAATTTTTTTGCATATCTATTTGTCTCATATCAAGCTATATATATATTAACCTTTTATGCTTCTGCTTTTTCTTTCTCCTCCACTTCAGGCTCTACGAGACCTCTTTTTTCTTCTAAACCTTTTAAGTTCACACAGGTCACTCCACCAACTCAGAATTGTATACTTCTTGGTAAGTCCACTCTTTTTAGTCAGTTACCGTGGCACCATTAAATGTATTATCCCTGAATGTTCAGGGTTTAAACGTACCACAAAAAAAGACCAAAGCATTTTGCACTTTCCATGCACGTAAGGCACATATTGTGTGTCTCCAGGAAACACATTTCACTAATGATTCCACTCCTAAATATATGTCCCCTTTTTACCCGCAAATTTTTTCAGCCTCTGCAGATTCCAAACAAAGAGGAACCCTTTCACTTTATTATCAGATATCAAAGACCCTGAAGGACGATACATAATACTTCGGGGACATTTGATCGATACGGCAATCACTATTGTCTCATACTATGCTCCTAACAATAATCCCTCCCCTTTCCTCTTACATCTTTTGCAAGTGGTAAATACACACAAAATTGGAACAGTGATTATAGGCGGTGATTCTAATCAGGTTATCCTCCCATTCATTGACAAATCGCCCTACACACCTCACAATACCTCAACCAAATTATCATTCTCTCAACTTGGTTGATACCTGGAGAGAAAACAACCCAATTAAAAAAAGATACATCTACTTTTCACACCCTCATCAATCCTTCTCCCGCTTTGACCATATTTTCTTAACTATTGGTATGATACCTGAGATACTCGCATCTGATGTACTCCCCATTCTATGGTCAGACCACAATGTGGTATTGCGAGGCAATATACAGAGACCAATGGCATTATTCAAAAGAGAACGTAAAATTCTTTCCCAAAAACTAAAAAACTACTTTAATGCTGCGTCTATTTCATTTCAAAACAATCTGTCACCCAACATGGAATCCCGATTAGAAAAAACGCATATAGAATATGACTTATTTCTTACGGAAAAGGCAGATAAAACCTATAAACGCACTAGACATCATTTTTATACAAAAACCAACAAACCAGGCACTTATCTAGCACAAGCACTAAATTCAATAAATAAATAATTTAAACCAATTCGTTTGAAGGTGTCTAAAGACAATTACACTAGCAATCCAATCAAAATTGTGCCTAAATTTAAAACACATCTAGCATCTTTATACAAATCAACCCAAAATTTTATTGATACCGAAGCTGATTCCTTCTTTTCTAACATCACTTTACCAGACTTATCCCATGATCAAAAAGCACTTTTAGAAAAACCTATATCAACGGAGGAAGTGGCTGCCTCTATTAAAGAACTAAAGACAAATAAAAGACCAGGCCTGGATGGTTATTCGGCTCTATATTACTGTACATTCACAGAACTTCTATCCCCCATTTTAGCCAAAGCATTTAATGTACTGTTGAATGACCATTCTTTCAAGCAAGAATCATTGACGGCAATAGTATGCATGATCCCGAAAACCCCTTTCCGATGCTGCCTCCTGTGCAGGTTATCGCCCCATCTCTCTGCTGAATCTAGATACAGGCATACCCCACTTTTAAGTACACAATAAGATTTATTTACTAAAGCTGGAAAGTGCAAAATCAGGCTCACTTCTGCAAAAAACAAAAGCTTCCAGGTTTTAGTACCAAAGCTTAATTGAACAATCTGGGGTTAGAAGCTCATTGGTTTCTATGCAGAAGGGAGCCTGATTTTGAACTTTCCAGCTTTAGCAAATAAACCCCATTGTGTACTTAAAAGTGGGGTATGCCTGTATTAAGCTGTTAGAAAAAGTTTTAGCAAAACGCCTTAGGCGGACCTTAACGGACCCCCCATAGACTTCTATGGAGCGTCAGATGTCAGCGGTGACATGTCCGCTGACATCTGACCCGCTCCGATCCGAAAAAGTGTAACGGAGGAAAAACCTATTTTTCCATCCGTTTTCGGATCGGAACGGGTGACGACGGACTCTACGGTCCGTCGTCATCCGATCCCCCATAGGGGAGAGCGGCGCTCTGACTGGTCCTTCGCTGCACAGTGTGCAGCGACAGACCTGTCATCTTCCTGCTCAGCGGGGATCGGCGGAGCGATCCCCGCTGAGCAAGTGGATGTTCACGGGGCGGATCATTATGGATCCGTTCCGTGTGAAAGGATCCTTAACCAAATAATTTGTAATTTAATACATAAAGATCAAGTAGGTTTCATGTCGCATAGACAAGCGGATGATAATGTGCGCAGGGCAGTACTTATGGCACATATCGTCAAAAAACGTTGTATCCCTTCTTGCTTTCTTTCTTTGGACATCAAGAGGGCATTCAACACGGTTTCATGGCCCTACTTAACATACTCTTTACAAAAATAGGGATTTGGCCCGCATTTCATAAAATGGATAACGGCATTATATAATAAGCCTATGGCATACATAAAATATGCAGGATACAAGTCCGAATCATTCAATATCGAAAAAGGTACAAGGCAGGGATGCCTACTATCCCCTCTCTTATTCGCTCTTATTTTAGAACCCTTAGCTCAATTTATTAGGCACAACCCTACGATTACTGGCAGGTGTCGGAGGTCTGCAGCATAAAGAGACACAAATAGCTACTACTGTGTATTACCAAAAAAGCAGACTTTTAAGGCTTGGAAACAATCAAGAGAAAATCTAATGAAAGCAATCAATTTTATTGAAAGTATTATACAATATCAAAAAAAGGAGGATAAAACCATCACATATGTGCATCTGTATTCATGTGCAGTGAGCCCTTGTGCATCTACGCGTTTCGCCGTTAGGCTTCTTCAGGACACGATCAAGGTACAGAGACGCAACAGATAAGAGAATACATTTCTCTATCTTAGTATGAGATACATAGTTATAGTATCCATGGTAAGATGAACAGTGGGTTTGGGGATTGAAAATGCATCCGTGATGACTGAATCTAAACGCAGGGGCAAATGGACACTCTACAGTCCTGACCTGAGGGGCGCCAAAGTAGTCGCAAGGTATCCGCCAATACACCACTCAATAATTGGGTTTGGATCATACAGGTGATTAATGCCTGGCAGCATATAGCTGTTAAAGCGGGAATTCAATAGGCAAACATGCCCCTGGGATACAGCGGTCCACTGCACACTGCACAAGGGCTCACTGCACATAAGTACAGATGCACATATGTGATGGTTTTATCCTCCTTTTTTTGATATTGTATAATACTATCAATAAAATTGATTGCTTTCATTAGATTTTCTCTTGATTGATTGCCTTAAAAGTCCGCTATTTTGGTAATACACAGTAGACCTATTTTTGTCTCTCAATTTATGGACGTGGCTTTTTATGCACTTCTTCCTGAGTGGTCTGCAGCATAAACTTTACATATTTGCGGATGATATCGTTCTTTTCCTGTCATCCCCACAAATTTCAGGCCCTAATCTTTTGCCCATTTTAAGTAGATTTGCGTCAATATCGGGCCTGGCCATTAACCCCAAATAATGCCTGGCTCTTGATATCTCCCTAACCGATGCAGAATTGATTCCAGCAAAAGCAGTACTCCCCTTTATATGAGCAGATAAGCGTATCCCATATTTAGGAATCCACCTAATAGCCTCTTATACAGATCTATTCACAGCCAATTACCCCCCTTATTAAAACAAATAACGACATTTTTAAAACAATGGTCACAACGCCCATTATCCTGGATAGGAAGAATAAATGCAACTAAAATGACCATCTTTCCCAAGTTATTATACCTGTTTTGAGTACTACCAACTTCTATCCCATTTTATTATCTAAGACTGGTGCAACAAAGGGTGTCAAAATTTGTTTGGGGCCCCATCAAACCACGCATACCGGCATGTATATTTATTGCCCCTAGAACTAATGGAGGGCTTGGTCTCCCCAATTTTCCCAGCTACTACAAAGCCGCCCACCTGGCCAGTATCACCAAGTACCATACAATAAAGGAAATCCCATTATGGGCACTAATAGAAGCCTCGGAATGTGATCCACTTTCAATCTCTAATTTAAAGACTAAAGACTAAAGACAACCTAAAGACTGCCGTACACTAAGTAACCCTATAACTAAATATTTTGCATCTCTCTGGGAGAGCCTGAAAACCAAAAATCAACTACAATCAAAACATAACCCCTATTATCCTTTTTCAAAAATCCTGTCTTCTACCCGGCATGGATATATCCAAAATCATTTAAAGCCTGGTCAAATGCCAACCTCTTAATGCACCATGAATTCATTACTCCTAATTCCTTCCGATCATTCCCCTGAACTTAGGTAAAGCTATGGTCTACCGCAGTCTGAACTATTCAGGTATCTACAAATCAAAATTTTTTTCGCACCCCTTACAAATGCTGAATCACCCTTACCTCGCCTTTCCACTTTTGAATCAATGTGCAACAATGACCCACTTGCTAAAGGAATGATATCATCTTTTTACACACAACTTTTGACAAAATCAAAATCTGATAAATTAACCTATGTCCAAAAGTGGGAGGAAGATTTGGGACGAAAACTGGATGATGCATAATGGTCTGAAATATGGTCAACTACTAAATCTTCCTTGCCCAATGTTACTGCGATGGAAGCAAATTATAAAGTTCTAACCCGCTGGTACCTTGTACCTGCCAGAATGGCTAAATACACTCCCAATCATTCAGCCCTCTGTTTCAGGGATTGTACAGATCCAGGTACACACCTACATATATATGGTGGACATGTCCAATAGCAAAATCTTATTGGGGGAAAATATTTGAACTAGCCTCCAAAATGTTCCAAATGCCGCTAACACCAGACCCTTTCATTGCATTACTTAATCTAAAACCAGACCATCTAACATTCTCCCAATTTAAGCTTTTTGTTCAACTTGCAACCGCTGCTAAACAAACAATAGCAAAAGCATGAAAATCACCAAAACTGTCATTGGCTGAAACCAAGAACAGAATGAATTCTGCAATGTCTCATGCTAAAATGTCTGCTATTGAAGGCAACCAAATTCCAAAATTCAAGAAAATATGGAATCCATGGATAAAGACTCATTTACCCCCAAATTTCAATGATTCAGTTCTTCAGGCAGGGTAGTTGATTATTTAACTGATTACCTGATTACTTAACAAAACCGTGTAACCACATTTTTATTCATACATGGAATAAATACGCAGAACCATGCTCTGGTACCTGGACCGACCTTGTGAACTTACTCTTTATCTATTCTTTCTTCTCCTTCCTTTTCTCTTACTTCTCTTTTTTTATCTCATTTTATGTTATGATACAATATTTGTTCATCCATATCTGCTCTATATTAATACATACTAGACCGATACATGTACTAAGTTTTTTAAGATATCTTTTGTTAGATATTTATAGTTACAACTTTCATACTTATCAGATAAAGTAACATAGAGCAGTCAATCAATTCATTAAATGTATATGATGAAGTTTAATACAAACAATAACATACTATGTTACATATATATATATAATTAGTTTTATTGTTTAACTAAGAGCTTATGTTTATACATCCTTGTACATGTAACCAATGGACTTTCATTTTATTGTGCAATCAATAAACCTTTTTGACAAGAAAAATTACTATTTTACCAGCAATTAAAATGGTCCAGGGCTCTTTTACCAGGTTTTGGTCAGGTGTTGCTTTTTGTATTTCTATGGTTTGAGCTACTGTTGGGTGCCCATCGAGGGAAGACTTGCTGTGTGGGAGCTGCCTCCCCAGAGCTGTTGAGCTTGTTTGAAGTTTTCTTTCCTGACTACACTTCTACTGCAGCCCTGCTGGGCTCAATACAATAGGATGGAGATGCTGTGCAGATAGAGGGGAAGCAGTGGGAGTTGGCCTTGCAGTTGTCCAAAGCTCCCTGAGTGTTTTCCATTGGCTGACTCAACTGTATATCATATTTATGGCTCATTCTACTTCTTTGAAGCTATTTCAAATAGTAAAGATGCCTGACCTCACTTATGGCAGGTGTGAAAAGGGAACATGGGAATCGAATTAATATGCTATGGAGAAAATTAATTTGCTAAACAGCATGTACTATATCCATACAAGAGCTGAATTTTTTTCGGGATTATGAAAGTTAATAAAAAATGCAGGACACCTTTCTTATTACAGTTATTAGTATGCAAGACCACCTATCCCTATTCTACTAACCAGTAGAGTTGGGCCGAACACCACCAGTTCAGGTTTGTGCCAGAACTCTTGAACATTGCAAAGGTTTGGACCCAAACTGCGAACCCTCCTAAAGTCTATGGGACCCGAACTTGAAAAATCAAAAGTCCTTATTTTGAAGGCTTATATGCAAATTACTGGCCATAAAAAGGGTATGGTGGCTTGGGTGCTGCCCTGGGGGACATGTAATAAAGCAATTAAAACAGTTTAAAAAATATTGTTTAAAGGAGCAGTGGTTTTAATGATGCTTAAAGTGAAACAATAAACATGTAAAATTCCTTTAAATATAGTGCCCGGGGTGTCCCCTTAGTCTGCCCGTAAAGTGGCACATCTGTACTGTGTAGAGATCCTGCTGCAGCAAAACTGACATTTCTAAAGAAAAAAGATTACATTTAAATTGATTTTCCCTGCAAGTTTTCTTTATTTGGCCAAGCTGGAATTTAAACGCTGGGCATGTGGGTGGCAGGGAGTGTATATTTTTTTTTCGATGCAGCAGATGGGGCAGAGAAATTTGCCTGCTATACTCTACAGCTGGTGGTGTGCTGCTGGCAGATGTGTTGCAAGGACCTGTGACACCCTTTGCTATACCATCAACCCTGTCAGTGGAGGCTGCTGAGAGGTCATGAGATATAGTGGGGTAGACATGAAATTTGAGGAGTGAGGGGAAGAATCATATCCCTTGTGTATGACTTTCAGGTGCTCTTGCCAATGGGCTGACAGGTGGGAGGTTAATTGCCCTGTCAAGCATGTGGTACCCAAATGGCTGGTGTTTCTGCCACGCTTGATCTGCTTGTGGCAGAGATTTCAAATTGCAACAGTACGATCGCATGCACACATGCTAAAAAAGGCCCAGACAGCTCAGCTGTGGGAAGTGGGCCAGGAGATAACAGCTCTACAATCTGATGGAATAGGGTGGCTGCTCCCTACTCTTCCATGATGGCTGCCTCTGGAGGACATCCTGCCTTGTTGAGGTTGTGCCTCCCACTCACTTTTCTCCTGTGCTATATCATGCACCCAAGTCGTGTCAGTGACCTCATCATCCTTATCATCACTGAGGCCAACTTGGCACCCCAAAGTGCCTTGTCACCATGTTGATAGGTACAAGGGTCCCTTCCCCACAACCCTGGGCTGTGGTTGTGGGGGTATGCGGGAATTGGGCTTATTGGAATCTGGAATCCCCTTTAACAAGGGCCCCCCTAGATCCAAGCCCCCCTATGTTCATGAGTAAGGAGTATGTGTCAAAAATAAAAAAAAAAGACAGTTTTTGACAATTCCTTTATTAAAAAATAAAAAACAGTGCCCCCCCTGTTGTAAATCCATCGTCAATCATGCCACCTGTCACACCCAAAAAAGAACAAAAAAAAATGCTCTGTGCTCATTTGCGGCCGATCGCTGAATGCCTCTTCCGGTAAGGGCGGCGTCACCTAGTGACACCGCCCCCTTGTGTCATCACCGACCCAGCATTTACATTGGGGGACACTTTCTTTATTTTTTAATAAAGGAATTGTCAAAAACTGTCTTTGTGTTTTTTATTTTTTTTACACTATTTTGGTGAATGAGTAGGGGGTACATAGCCCATACTCATTCAGAGTGGGGGGGCAGGTCCAGATACAGATAAACCCCCCCAGCCGCAGACCCCCACAACCACAGCTCAGGGTTGTGGGGAAGAGACCTTTGTCCTCACCAACATGAGGACAAGGTGCTTTGGGATGGGGCAGAACACCCTCCCATGTTGAGGGCATGTGGCCTGGTATAATTAGGGGGGGGCGCTCGCCACCCCCTTTCCTGACCTGCCAGGCTGCAGGCTCATATAAGGGTCTGGTTTGGATTTTAGAGGGGACTCCACTCTGTCTTTATTTTTTAATTAGATGTGGGGTTCCCCTTAAAAATGGACTGGGGGGAGACCCCACACCGTTTTTTCTTTTTTTTTTTTCAATTGCCGGCCACCGATGATTGCAAACGTGAGTCAATTTAAATGTGATTTGACACGTTTTTTTTTTTCTTTAGAAATTTAATTTTTGCTTCAGCATGTTCTATACATACTACAGATGCTCCCCTTTACAGGCAGACTAAGGGGACCCCCCAGGCACTATATTTAAAGTGAATTTTTCATTTTTATTGTTGCACTTTAAGCATCAATAAAATCACTGCTCTCAGGGTAGTACATGGACCCCCATACCCCTTTTTTGGCCAATTACTTGCATATATGCCTTCAAAATGGGGACTTTTGATTTTTCCGCCCATCGACTTCAATGGGGTTCGCCGTTTGGGTTAAAATGTTATTTCTGTTCGGGAGTTATGCCGCAAACCGAGCAGGGGAGTGTTCAGCCCATCTCTACTCATGACCAAGATCAGAACCAAGAAGCAAGTGGCTAACACTGTTTAAATAATTCAACTGACTCCTCCATGCATGATGCTGGGGCTATGGCAGGAGTAGCTGTGGACAAGAAGGTAGAATAAGCCACTCTGGCAGCTGCGGTGGACTGCACACTAGTGCCAGCTTGGGTCATAGAGGCTGAGGAGGATGAAGATGATTTAATAAGCCAGTCCACCACCTCCTCAGCATGCTGTGGCTGGATAGCATGGGCAACATCACTAAAGAGGGACAAATGTGCCCTGCCTGAGGACAGACTGCTGGCCCTCTCATAGTGACATGGGAACATCTGTCTCTCCTTGTTGGCCTCCCAGACATGATGGGGGGGCTTACTACCCAAATTTAATAGAAACTGGGATATGTGTGATTGGATGCACTTTATTGAATGAAAAGTGGTGTTTGGTCCATTTTAAATTGATGACTGATGCTGACAGAAATGTAAAAACTTAAAAAAAAATAAAATAAAAGAGGGGGAACACCAGTGTCACAGTCAGAAAAACTGTGGCTGACAATTAAAAAAAAAAGGGGCAGGCAGGGGACCCAAAAAAACAAACAAACCGCCCACCACCCCCCCCCAAAAAAAAAAAACATGCAGTAACAAAACAAAGGGTATACAGCACTGTATACAGCACTAAATGTTATGTAATGCTGTGTTAAACACTGCACTACACTAACACACTACACTATACTGACACAGTATACTCACACTACATAATACTGACACACTATACTCACACTGTACTAACACTCTACACTTAGAGTCACAATAAGTGAAAACACTAACTTGCTAGTAGCAAACTGAGCCCTGCTCTAACTATCTCCACTCCAGCAACACCCTGCAAAAGATTCCTGTGGGAAGAAATCTTTTATAGTGTGGGGTGGGACTATCAGCACTGAGCCATGATTGGACAAAGTCATCATCACTTTGTCCAATCAGGACTCTGACAGTGCTCTGTGCCCTAATTGGCAAAGCCTTGCACCTGACCAGCAGTCAGGTGCAAGGCTTTATCCAATTAGGGGTCTAGAATGCACTGTGCAGCGCGGGATGTTCGCTCGGCGAGTGTCCTGCAAATTCAGGTGTTCGCCAAATGGACAAACAGGCGATGTTTGGGACAAATTTTTTCTAGACCCGAACCGTTCGCCCAACTAACCAGATACTGTGCAACATTTCAAAGATTCTGCAACATTGTCTAGTAGTTATTAGCACAGTTTGTATTGCACGTTTGTAATATTTTGCAATTCGTTTTTCTTGTCAGAGCTTTAGTACATTTATGGAGTTAATGGGGATGTCATTTGCTATTCTCTTCCTAAAGAAAATTGCTTGACTTTTGCTTGGCATACAATTTTAGTACTCATGAGTTACTTTATGACATCCAGGCAACCAATATCTTTGAGAACAATAGATCAGAATGTACAGCCTCCACATTTCTTCCATGATATGTTATACATTCGGTGACCCAGGACAACTTATTTGCAGTGGAGTTGTGGCAAGCAGTTGCCAGTGGTGGTCATTGTGACCCAAAAGTTATGGCAAATAGATTACAGAGATACTTACAAGGCATGGTAGATATGTACATTCATAAACATAAGTAGCTTAAAAAAATGTTGAATCCTCATTTCTGTTAATAATTCTCCTGCTGGTACAGGACATAAACTGACACATATGGCACAATAGACTGGAACTTTGTGTTAAATTGCCATTTTCCTCAGTCTAACAGAGACAGTTGTCGTATGCACCATTTTCTAGCAAAACGTATGCCATTTGTTATTGTTTAGCATAATACTAGAGAACTCCAGAAAGCGATTTTATTAACAGAAAGCATATTTTAAACAACAATATTTCTTTATGGGCATCAAAATCTCCACATGGAAGCAATTTTTATGTAAATTCTGAAAATTCAGAGCATGCTAGAACATAAAATCTTTTATTTTGTCTCCTCTGTGAAAAGTAACCAGCGATCCAGGCTTGTCTACAGTGTTTATTCATAGTGGTCTCAAAGGTGATTTATCACACTGTTACACTGGAGGTCTGCAACAATTTAAATTAGAGCTTTTCAGCACTGACATTAAATCTATGGAAATAAATCACTTTGGAAAGCCCATTATTTCTTAATTACGGGACATATTACTGTCTAGGTTCTGAAAATCTCTCATGGCTTCAAGGAACATTTGGTTAAGGGGAATGTTTTCACTTAACCTTCTTTATAAGCTGCATATCAAAAGAACATCTTTATCTTTTTTTTATCTTGTGAGCATTACACTATGTTATTATATCAGGTAACATTTTTTTTTAAGACAAGCCATATTATATTTGGTACATCCTAAATTTAAAGTGAACTATCTACATTGCGAGGATTTTAAGAAACATATTACCTGATATAAACTTATGTTTGCTTCACCATGTTCTTTCTTCAACTGAGGGGAAACAAAACAGTCTGCCTTCATTAAACACACCTGAGCAATTTCTGTTCTGGTAAGAAATGGAATTGAGTCTGAGTCTAAGTATATTTACAAAAGTGAAAATCCTATAACTGGGGATGACTCTAATTTATCTTCCATTTGTGCACAGATTTATTTAAAAAAAAATCATATTATGGAAAATTCTGCAAAATAAGTGGGAACACCAACACTGTTACACAAAGATAACTATGGCATCGACAAAGAATAGTTAAACCAATCACCTGTATAGGAGAGCTGAAGTTTCATCATAAATTTACTATGTCTGTCATGGGAAGCACCAGCATCTTGGAGGTGTTTTTAACTGCAGGAATGTAGTATGTACAGTCTTGAGGAAAATAGGGAAAGTGGGTTCATAACTGAAATCTTACATTAAGAGTGTAAATAAGGGTCAGGTGGATAGTATATTTGATATGAAGCTAAGATAAAGAACACAGGCACATGACCTTAAACTAACAGGAGGAAATTTAACAACTAAAGCCTAGTACACACGGACCGGTATCAGCCAGTTCACCAGAAATTGGTCGACATTCAGCCCTTGTGTACACCACCCTGTCCGACAGAGGCTGGCCAAACTATCAGCTTCTGTTGAACTGTCATGCTGGAAAACCAGCATCTGATTGGCGTCCAATCAGCGCTGGTAGCCAATGGGGGGTAGCCCCCCTGTCAGAACAAAATAGCTCAGCGGGGAGATTGCTGTACTGACATAGGATAGTTAGTTCCTCCCCCCATTGGCTCCTGCTGCTATCAATCACAGCCAGTGAGGAGGGAGTGGGGAGTAGGACTGAGCCAGGCTCTGTCTGTCCAATAGACACACAAAGGCAGCTTGGGAGTTAGCACACATGAGTGCCCCCAGAGCAAGCAGCTTGCTATGGAGGCAAGGGGGAGGGGTCTTAAGCGCCAGCGGAGGACCCATGAAGAGGAGGATCAGGGCTAGTGGAACTACTTTAAGGCATTTTAGCTGAACTGAGTAACTGAGTTTTAAAGCGGAGTTTCACACAAAAATGGAACTTCCGCTTTTCGGAACCCTCCCCCCTCCGGTGTCACATTTGGCACCTTTCAGGGGGGAGGGGGGTGCAGATACCTGTCTAAGACAGGTTTTTGCACCCACTTCTGGCATAGACTCCCACGGGAGTCTATGCCTCTTTCTGTCCCTCCGTGCTGTCTCCTGGGAAACACACAGGTTCCAGGAGATAGCGGGGACCAGTTACGATGCACAACGCGACTCAAGCATGCACAGTAGGGAACCGGGAAGTGAAGCCGCAACAATTCACTTCCTGATTCCCTCACCTAAGATGGCGGCGCCAGCTGCCGAGAGTCGAGCGAGTGATCGGCGTCGGCTGCCGACATCGTTGGACATTGGGACAGGTAAGTGGCCATTTATTACAAGTCAGCAGCTGCAGTATTTGTAGCTGCTGGCTTTTAATATTTTTTTTTTTAGGTGGACTCCCTCTTTAAGTGTTTGTACTTTTCTGGCTGAATTTTAGCTACATGCAGTGTCGGGACAAGGTTATCCAGTACACAGTGAGCTAAGCTATGCCCCCCTCCTCTGTGATGTGTGCTCCCAATCGTCTTACCCATATTTTAAAGCCTTAAAACTAATTTTTCCGGAAGAAATTAAAATTTTTGATAAAACTGAAGAAAAAACTGGTGTGGAATTGTTTTATAAATTAAAAATAATTTTGTTACACGGGAAGATAAAATGCAGTGTATATAAAAGCATTACGCTTGAAATAAAAGTACAGTTTATTCAGTAAATAAACTAAGCTTGCTTTTTACATTTTTATTTTTCATTACAGACTGAATAAAAAGGACTGTATGTGTTAGGAACATTTCACCTATACATGAGAGCAGGTAACCACCCCATTTTCCCTCATAATAATTTAAAAGCTGCCTGCCAATATGCATTTTCAGTTATTGCCAATGCTGATCCAGAAGCTCTTGCAATAGCTTGATCAAATTTTTCAGGATTTCCAGGTATCATTTTATCTACAAATGAAGACATTGTGTATGTTTGGGAGGCAGTGGTTTGTTAAACTTCCTCACTTGAAGATGCTGCTGGTGAAGAAACACTTTGTGATAATCCAGAAGCAGCTCATCATTTATTTCCATAGGTTCACCAAATTGCAATTACACTGTTTGTATTGACATTCGCATCAGATTGCAAAGTTAATGACAGCCCAGAAGGATTGCAAACGTAGTGCAGTTTGCCTAAACCGGATCGCATGACAAAACGACCATGGTGGTGCGGCTCAAAAAAGGTGCATGCTTATTTTTAGTGTGATGCGGTGTGATTTGAGCCCAATCAAAATAAATGGGCTCAAATCGAACCGCACTGAATTGCACAAGAATGTGGTGTTGTTCCTATACGATTCACATGCAAGTTATTGTCAGGAACCATAAACCAGGCATAAGAAATGCAGATAAAGTGGATTATATAGTAGTGCTAGACTCTGAGGTCTATAGAAATGAGGCTATCCATCAGTTGTCTGATGAAAATACACACTCAAAATGAAGGGGGGTCCCACTTCTGCTTTTGGTAAAGATTTGTGTATGTTACTAGATAGGGCAGTGACAGCTGATATTTTTACCCCAGGTGAGAAAGAGATCTTCATCCCAGTAGCTCCGATAATGCCCATTTTTCATCACTTGCCCAAAGTGCATAAAGGATGTAATCCCTTGCGTGGTAGACCTATAGTGGTGGACATCGGATCTCTTAATGAGTGCCTAGGCCAATAGGTCGATCACCAACTGCAGCCTTTGGTCTCTGCTTTGCCTGGGTTCCTTAGGAAAACAGCTCTTAGCGGATGTAGCACACTTTAAATGGGGCCCTGACCTGGTAAGGATTACGAAGATTATATATATATATATATATATATATATATATATATATATATATATATACTGGCTACACTGAATGCAGAGTACAGTATCTCACAAAAGTGAGTACACCCCACCCCTCACATTTTTGTAAATATTTTATTATATCTTTTCACGTACCAACACTGAAGAAATGACACTTTGCTATAATTTAAAGTAGTGAGTGTACAGTTTGTATAGCAGTGTAAATTTGCTGTCCCCTCAAAATAACTCAACACACAGCCATTAAAGCGGGGGTTCACCCACACCGCCAAAAAAAAAAATATTAAAAGCCAGCAGCTACAAATACTGCAGCTGCTGACTTAATACATTGCCACTTACCTGTCCCGGGGTCCAGCGATGTCGGCAGGGGACGCCGAGAACCCGCTCAGTTCTCGGCAGCTGCCGCCGCCATCCTAGGTGAGGGAATCAGGAAGTGAAGCGTTGCGGCTTCACTTCCCGGTTCCCTACTGCGAATGCGCAAGTCGCGCTGCGCGTCCCTAGTGGTCCCTGCTCTCTGCTGGGAGCTGTATGTTCCCAGCAGACAGCGCAGTCGGGACAGGAAGAGGCATAGACTCCCATGGGAGTCTATGCCGGAAGTGGGTGCAAATACCTGTCTTTGACAGGTATCTGCACCCCCCTCCCCCCTGAAAGGTGCCAAATGTGACACCGGAGGGGGGGAGGGTTCTGAAAAGCGGAAGTTCCATTTTTGTGTGGAACTCCGCTTTAATGTCTAAACCACTGGCAACAAAAGTAAGTACACCCCTAAGTGAACCTGTCCAAATTGGTCCCAATTAGCCATTTTTCCTCCCCGGTGTTATGTGACTCATTAGTGTTACAAGGTCTCAGGTGTGAATGAGGAGTAGGTGTGTTAAATTTGGTGTTATTGCTCTCTCAAACTGGTCACTGGAAGTTCAATATGGCACCTCATGGCAAAGAACTCTCTGAGGATCTGAAAAAAATAATTGTTGCTCTACATAAAGATGGCCTAGGCTATAAAAAGATTGCCAAGACCCTGAAACTGAGCTGCAGCACGGTGGCCAAGAGCATACAGTGGTTTAACAGGACAGGTTCCACTCAGAACAGGCCTCTCCATGGTTGACAAAAGAAGTTGAGTGCACATGTTCAGCATCATATCCAGAGGTTGTCTTTGGGAAATAGACGTATGAGTGCTTCCAGCATTGCTGCAGAGGTTGAAGGGGTGGGGGGGTCAGCCTGTCGCTGCTCAGACCACACGCTGCACACTGTATCAAACTGGTCTGCATGGCTGTTGTCCCAGAAGGAAGCTTCTTCTAAAGATGATGCATGAGAAAGCCTGAAAGCAGTTTGCTGAAGACAAGCAGACTAAAGACTTGGATTACTTGAACCATGCCCTGTGGTCTGATGAGACCAAAATAAACTTATTTAGTGCAGATGGTGTCAAACGTGTGGCGGCAACCAGGTGAGGAGTACAAAGACAAGTGTGTCTTGCCTACAGTCAAGCATGGTGGTGGGAGTGTCATGGCCTGGGGCTGCATGAGTGCTGCCCGCACTTGGGAGTTACAGTTCATTGAGGGAACCATTAAAGCCAACATGTACTGTGACATACTGAAGCAGAGCATGATGCCCCCCCTTCAGAGACGGGGCCGCAGGGCAGTATTCCAACATGATAACGACCCCGAACACACCTCCAAGACAATCACTGCCTTGCTAAAGAAGCTGAGGGTAAAGGTGATGTACTGGCCGAGCATGTCTCCAGACCTAAACCCTATTGAGCATCTGTGGAGCATCCTCAAATGGAAGGTGGAGGAGCACAAGGTCTCTAACATCCACCAGCTCCATGACATTGTCATGGAGGAGTGGAAGAGGACTCCAGTGGCAACCTGTGACGCTCTGGTGAACTCCATGCCCAAGCGGGTTCAGGCAGTGCTGGAAAATAATCATGGCCACACAAAATATTGACACTTTGGGCCCAATTTGGACATTTTGACTTAGGGGTGTACTCACTTTTGTTGCCAGTGGTTTAGACATTAACGGCTGTGTTTTGAGTTATTTTCAGGGGGCAGCAAATTTACACTGTTATACAAGCTGTACAGTCACTACTTTACATTGTAGCAAAGTGTCATTTCTTCAGTGTTGTCACATGAAAAGATATAATAAAATATTTACAGAAATGTGAGGGGTATACTCATTTTTGGAAGATACTGTATATGTGTGTGTATGTGTGTGTGTGTGTGTGTGTGTGTGTGTGTGTGTGTATATATATATATATATATATATATTTTTATATATAAAAAAAATCAAATACACTGCCACTAACTGAATAACTTGCCTGCTTAATCTAACTCAAGCTATCGCTCTGTCCATGCAGACAACACTACACATGGCTGCTATGTAAGCAGCCTTATATAGTGTGGGACGTGGACTTAGTCCCCCTGAGCCATGATTGGCCAAAGGCACGCTGCCTTTGACCAATTTTGGCTCTCTCAGCAGAGCGCACCCGATTGGCCATCGGTCATCGGCACCGGTCATTGACCATCGGCACCCGATTGGCCATTGGCAGGTCAGGTGCATGTTTTGGCCAATCATCACACAGCAATGCTCTGCCATCTCTCAGTGCATTATGGGGCATTCTGCGGTGGTCAAATTTCCCATGAATGCCCCATAATGTTCTGTTTGTTTTAGAATTAATGAACACCTGATGGCTCATCCCTAGTATTTGACACCTCTGGCATACAAGGATGTGTTTTGTCATCCTTGTAGCATTTGGAAAAGAATATTTCTTCTCACAATATTTGTAAATTGCAGCTTTGCTCTCAGCAGAAATTGCACTGTGGAAATGTTTCCAAACTCTAAATGTTGGTCTCACCATTTTAATGAGAGGGGGAAGAGAAAAAAACAATTTACTGACCAGACTATAGGTAAACATTATGCTGTGATGGTGAACATTAATAGGAATCATTTAAAAGGTTATAAAGAAAAACAAAATTTGTCAAAAAATTTACCCTCTAAGGCCTCATGCACACTGCACCTCAAAGAAGCAGCTCCTACAGGCGTTTGAGCTGTTTAAGCTTTTTCCATTTCCCTGCCTGTTAACTTCCCTCTATGTTAGCCTATGGGGGTTATTTATGAAAAGCAAATCCACTTTGCACTACAAGTGCACTGCAAGTGCACTTGGAAGTGCGGTCGCTGTAGATATGAGGGGGACATGCAAGGAAAATAAAAAACAGCATTTTTAGCTTGCACATGATTGGATGATAAAATCAGCAGAGCTTCCCCTCATTTCAGATCTACCTCTCAGATTTACAGCGACTGCACTGCCAAGTGCACTTGTAGTGCAAAGTGGATTTACCTTTCGTAAATAACCCCCTATGTGTCTATGGACACTATAGACATTTTCAGGAGTTTACAGGCATATGAGCTTTTCTTCCTGTAAGCTCATAGTATGCTTGTTAACTCCTGAAAATGCCTATATGGTGCATGGACACAATGGGGTTAATTTGCTAAAGGCAAATAGACTGTGCACTTTTGAAAGTGCAGTTGCACCATGCAAGTGCAGTTGTTTCAGAGCTTAGTAAATGATGGAGAGCTCTGCTGACTTCCATAATCCAATCGTGAAAAGTAAAAAAAAACAAAAAAAAAACACATTTTGCTTGGGCATGATTGGATGATGGAAGTCAGCAGAGCTTTCCATCAGTTATTAAGCTCTGGAGCAACTGCACTTGGATGTTGCAACTGCACTATCAAAAGTGCACAGTCCATTTGCCTTTAGTAAATCAACCCCATTGTCTAACATGGAGGGGAGTTTCCAGGCAGAGAAAAATAAAAGCTCAAAAAAGTTCAAACCCCTGCGGTTGCAACTTCTTTGAGCTGCAGTGTGCCTGAGCCCTTACCTGTCAAGATCTGAGAGAACAGAAACTGCATGGGTAGGCAACTTTGGCACTCCAGCTGTGGTGAAACAACAAATCCCATCATGCCTCTGCCTCTAGGGAGTCCTGCCTGTGATTGTCAGGGTCTTGCAAATTCTCATGAGACTTGTAGTTTCACCACAGCTGGAGGGCCAAGGTTGTCTACCCCAGATCTACTGTATCCCAACAATTACCCAGTTGTAGGAGGTACAGCTTGCACAATTGTAGGAAAACTAAACTGCATCATTTCCCCTGTAGTGCCCCCAGTGGCAGAAATGCATATTTATCTTGATCCAGAACTACATTGAGAAGTAGAGTGTTACTTGAACTGTATTTCAGGATTTGCTTGTCTTCAGCTGAGAGAATTTGCAATAATGTAAGAATTGACAAGTCTAAGAAAGCTATCATTCAGGTCTTCATGTTATATAGTTTAAACCCCTTAGAACCGACTGTACGCACATATGCAGCCTTGGCTTTAAGGAGACCTTGATCCAGCCATGATCCAGCACTTGTGCCAGCTAGAGTAAGACTGGAAGGAAGCCGGAAATGGCTTCCTTCTAGTCTCCTATGTGTAAACATGGAAGCGACGTCACAACGTCACTTCTGGTTTACTTGGCTGCTAATGACTCAATTTAAAAAAAAATGACAGTATTCAGAATCACCGTTTTTGGTGATCTGAATACTTTGAAGTGCAAAGGAGGGATTTGGGGTCTTTTAGACCCCCGATCCCTTCATAAAGAGTACTTTTCACCACCTATTACTGTCACTGTTCTGTGTTCTAAATAAGCAGGGGAAAAAGTACTGGGGGGAAGTGATCATGCAGCTATACAGCAACTGGATTGCTTTTACCTCACAGTCAACAGTTGGATGGTCAGATTTACATGCATTCTCCACTGCTGTAGCAGCCAAAAGTGTGTGTAAAATACTCCGCTGCTTCCACTATATGACATATGATGCTGGCTGCAAAATAAATATACTTGCAGCAGCTTTGATAGAGATTTACCTGGCACTGGAAGATTGATCATAATAAGGTCAGAATCTAGCCAAGAAGGTGTTCATTAAATAAATTATTTATGTATTTCTTTAGCTAGCTGCAACTTTTAGTGTGTACAGTCTATTTAAAAATGCAGAAAATACAGTGATAAATGCCAGTTACACTGTAAACACATTTGGCATAAAATATTTAGAAAACAAAATTTGGCACTGACTGTTCTGCTGAGAAGTGAGAACAACAGATTTGGCTGCTGATGCCTGGAAGGTTTATGTACAGTGGGTGGCAAAATCCTATGTGATAAAACTAGTTAGGGATGTGTAGCCAATAATTACTTAATATAAGTATACAAAACAGTGTATATAGTGCAGGACTCAGGAGCATAGGCACAACATGACATTTTACAGTGTACAACACAGTGAATGCAGTACAGAATTCAGAAGTATAATGCACAACATGACAGGAGTATAATGTACAACATAATAAATGGGATGTACAACAAAGTATGCAGTGCAGGGGTCAGGAGTATAATGTACAGCATAGCATGTACAGTATTGGAGTCAGAAGTATAATGCTCAACATAGCGAATGCAGTGTGGATGCTTAGTGTGTGTAGAGTGGGTGCATGATGTTAGTAGTGTGGGTGCACAGTGTGTGTGAGTGCACGGTGTGGATTGCATTGTTTGGATACTGTGAGTGCAGTCACCCTCTCTCCGTCTCCTTCACTGCTTCTTTATCACCAGCGACAGACCGAGACCCAGCTTCCTACCTAAGGAAATACTATTCTGCCCCCTCCACTTCAATGAAATGCCTTGGGGTGGGGGAAGGAGTTGAATATGAATGAGCTGTCTGACTCATTTATACACAAACTTAGCCACATGTCATTCATATGAAAACTAGTGGCAGTTTTTTTATGCTAATTCCACAGCAATTTTTATAAAAATGAGCTGTGGGCATGATGCGGGCAGACTTTGTACATGGAACTTGGGAGCAATTTGAAAATGTGGGACAGTTCTGCATAATTCAGGACTGTTGGAAGGCACACACATTTTACACAGACACCATTGCAGTGCTCACACTTACTTGCTCCCAGCTCCACACTTAATCTGATTCAATCCAGCAACAGCTCTCTCCGCACAACTACTGCTCCCCTGCCATTGGCTGGCCTTGCTTTTTACCCTGACCATTTGATGGACTAGCTGCTCGCCTCCCATTGGCTGGACTGCCTTTCAGCTATAACTCAGCACTGCCCAGGGAGATGTCAGGGGACTGGAGGTGCCAGAACTGGGTTCTGGCAGAAAAAAAGCCCTGCTTACAAATGTATTTTATTTATACTGGCAATTCTGGCACCAGGTCTGGTGTCTGTGCATCTGTAGGTCAGTGTGAGAACATCGAGTTCTCATTTTTGCACTACTGCATGAGTCACAAATAGCAGGGATGTACACTTTTCCACTGGGTGATCAAACTTACAAAAAGTTACCAGTCTGTTTTATCGCTTTACAACAAATTGCTGTGAATCCATTAAGAATATCTAAATATCTACAACAAAGTTGTTGACCCCTCTGTGCTACTGCCTGCATTACTCTATGAAGGGTTTTTAAGCAGACTTTCACTTAGTGTTTACTACATTTTTAGGCTTTTCACATCTATGTGACGTCCATAATTTTAGGTTATACAACTGCCACCAATTTCCACTCCATCATAATAATATATTGATGTGAGTGGTGTATTGTGTTGGCAATGTGGTAAGGGCAATGATTATAGCACTTATTGGGATGTGCATATTGTATAATTGAGAGCGCTGTCCAAATGTACAGCATGAAAAGAAAACAGCAAAATTGAATAAATAATGTAAATTAACAAAATGCTCACATCAGTATGCATAGTAATGAACCAAAAATAGAAGAGAATAACATTAACTGATGTAAGAAAAGTATTATCATTCCAGAGTACCAATTATTGATAATAACACACAAAATACCCCTTATTTTACTGCATTTGCAAAGTGTTGCCATAATGTTTAGTCAATGTATTTTAACATAACATGGCTTAACAGTATTCATCAAATATAAAGGCCATGCAACACAGAAACACAGTCTTTCATCATCATCATCACAAAATATAATAAGCTGTTTTATAAAGATCTCAATTAAGCATCTCCGAAATTGTATTAACCCACTTACTGCACTTTATGTTTCCATGTCTCCAAAATAAAGATAAATTTGAATGGTATCTCTATTGTATTGTTACTCCTGTAAAATTTATCATACACAGTATGTATGAACCAAAAAGCAAAGTACAGCTTCTGTGAAACAACTTTACTTACCGTAATTTCAGTAACTGATGAATTATTGATTTAAGAGATATTCATTTAAAAACAAAATCTGGATTACTAAACATTTATTTTTAATAATATGATCCGTGCAAAGTTTTAAATGAAGCTATGAAATGCATACAGAACACAATGGGATGCATACCATATTCCATATTGGTTAAAATGTCTTCCTTGTTGCTAATATGAAGAACTGGCAGGCCCCTTGCTTATCCATATAGATATAGGAAAAAGGGGTCATCCTCGGCCAATTCCATTGCAGACTTCTCTTGATTCTCCTTGATTTCTCTATCTCTGAAAAAGATATCATTGCACAAAACAAAATCAAACATACTCAGAAGAATCCTCCCCAAATACATGTAAGAATCTAGCAGCATCAAGTGTACAGTGGATTACAAATAACCACAGGACTGGATTTTCATCACATCAACCCATTTTATTAGGATTTTCTTTAGCACATTTTTGTTCTTCAGATCTTTACCTTGTAAAAGCCATCTCTTTGCCTCTGCTGCCTTTGAGCATAGGAATAATGGGGTTGGTCTACTAAAACTTAAGAGTGCAAAACCTGGTACAGCTCTGCAAAAGAAATCAATCAGCTTCCAGGTTTTTTTGTCAAAGCTTAATTGAATAAGCTGACAATAGGAGTTGATTGGCTACCATTCACAGGTGCACCAGATTTTGCACTCTCCAGTTTCAGTAAATCAAATAAATATGTAAAACAGATTACTATGGAAGCCCTTTTCTTCGTGAGGTCTAAGAGAGAACACTGCACAAGAGTTCTCTTTATTTTCCTTGGTTCGTAAAGGATCAGAATGGCCTCAGAGCAATGCCTCTGGCATCTTATCCACTTGTGTGCTTATTGTAGGCTGTGATATATATATATATATATATATATATATATATATATATATATATATATATATATATAGTCTGTATATATATATAGTATCTTACAAAAGTAAGTCAGATTTTTGTAAATATTTTATTATATCTTTTCATGTGACAACACTGAAGAAATTACCCGTATTTATTGGCGTATAACACGCGCCGGCGTTTAACACGCACCCCAAGTTTTGGAGGGAATTATAAGGAAAAAAATGTTTTAAGGAAAAAAACTTACATTTAAATGCCTATCAATGCAGCCTTGCAGAGCGTCCATCTGCATGCTTGTCCAGTGTCATTTGCAGTCTTGCAGTTAGCAGTCTTGGTGTCATTTGCAGCCTTGCAGTCATTTGCAGCCTTGCAGTCAGCAGCCTTGGTATCATTTGCAGCCTTATCAGTGTCCATTTGCAGCCTTGCAGCTTTGCCAGTGCCAATCTGCAGCTTTGTCTGTGTTCTTTTGCAGCCTTGCCCAGGCTGCAGTTAAACTGCAGTAACATGTCAGTGTCACTGCAGTTTGAAAATGGCGCCGCTGGCACCGAAATACACAGAGCCGGTCCTCACTCTTCTAGGCGGCCACTTTCGGCTCCACTCGTAGTCCCGCCAGGGATGGGCGTGACTGTGAGCGAAGCTAGCCGAACCTAGCCGAGTACACTCGGCTAGGTTCGGGCAGTGCTCAAGTGAAGCCGAAAGTGGCCGAGAAGAGCCGAGGACCGGCTCTGTATATTTCGGCGCCGGCGGTGCCATTTTCAAATCGCGGTCGGGGATCGTTCTGCTCAGTCAGTGGGGGATTGCAGGGGATCGGCGTATAACACGCACCCGCGATTTTCCCCTGATTTTAAGGGGAAAAAAGTGCGTGTTATACGCCAATAAATATGGTACACTTTGCTACAATGTAAAATAGTGAGTGTACAGCTTGTATAACAGTGTAAATTTGCTGTCCCCTCAAAATAACTCAACACATAGCCATTAATGTCAGGCAGCAAAAATGAGTACACCCCTAAGTAAAATTTCTCCAAATTGGGCCCAAAGTGTCTATATTTTGTGTGGCCACCATTATTTTCCAGCACTGCCTTAACCCTCCTAGGCATGGAGTTCATCAGAATATAGCAAAGGGGATTTGGGATAAAGAGATATCCCAAGAAAGCAATAAGGAGAACCCACCACGGTATATCATTGGAAATATCTAACAAGCTTTATTGATCTTTAAATAGTATGTTAAAAACCACAAAAAATGACAGAAATAGCATTAATGTGGAGTAATTTACCCAAATACCCAACCATAAAAAGAAACACATACATACAATTGGATAACGTTGTCACAAAATGGAGACAGAACACTGCACATGCACACCCAGTACACAATGATATTCTATGGTGCTGCTTTGGTATTAAGCCAAAAATATCACATATATATATATATATATATATATATATATATATATATATATATATATATATATATATATAGGGTCTAGCCTTTTCACATTTTTCAAAATTTGAGCATTTTGAAACCTATAAGGATCTCTGCTTATTTTTGAGAAAGGTTCACTATAAAATGTTATACTCAGGTAAACCTGCCATAGATCCTTCCCCCCATGAGGACAATCAGCTTGACCAAGAAGCCTTGGATCAACTGGTATCATTATTAGATGGAGGATTAGAGGGTGGACCATTGTGGGAAGATGATAATCCCCTAGCCATATTGCCTTCAAGAAGGAACCCTAATCTTAAAATAAGATAAACGTCCATGCCCCAATTTCATAAAAACAAGTGGTTGGGGGTGTTCCTTAACCTCGTCCAGGAGGACCTCCAAAAAGCCAACTGGATGGTGATAGGCAGTGATAATCTTATGAAAGAGGAACATGAAGCTCTCACTGAACTCCAAAATGATGAGAGTTTGATTATAAAGCCAAGTGGCAAAGGAGGTAATGTGGTGCTCTTGTCGACCGAGAAATACAAGAGGGAATTACATAGATTGTTATCAGATAGCTCAACTTATGCCAAATTGGATTTAAATCCTTTCCAAGCGCTTGTGGCCCTCGCTCGAGGCTGTTCTAATCACCAAAAAAGAGTTCAACTATCTGAGAGTGGAGGACTTCAACATTCCCACATTCTACATCATCCCCAAGATCCATAAAAACCAGGAGGACCCCCCAGGGCAGACAATTGTCTCAGCAATTAGGGGTTGAAATAGTCAGTAAATATATTGACTCCCTTATAAAGGACCTTGTAAATTCCTTACCCTCATATGTACGTGACACTGGAGATGTACTCAATAAAATTGAGAACTTGGCCTTCCCTGGGGATGTCCTCCTGGTAGGAATAGATGTTGAGGTGCTGTATACCTCTATACCACATGAGTGGGGTATCTCTGCAGTTTTTCACGTTTTAGAGAAACAATACCCCATCATGGGTGCTCAAATCGAGTTTATTATTGAACTGTTTATTATTGACAGATAGTCACCACCCTAGACCACTTGTCAAAGGCATTCCGGTGGGCCAGTTCCTGAGAATTCGCAGGACTGCTCCACCGAGGAGGACTATCGCCGTGAATCCGATATGTTATATTGGCGATTCAGGGAGAGGGGTTATTCTCACCGTACCCTGAAGCGGGCAAGGAAAATTGCAGGATCTAAAACAAGAAAGGATCTTTTATTGATCCGTGATCCTGCTAGCAGTGAACAAGAGGGACCAGTCAGATTAATTATGCAGTACGGTGCCAAATGGAACCAGATCGGCTCCATTCTTCGCAACCACTGGCACATTCTAACCTGTCCAAGCGGCATGGAGGACATTGTAGGATCTAGACCACATATGGTACCAAAATGTGCCAGGAACCTATATGACACATTGGTCCAGTCTGCATTTGTAAAAACATCTAATAGAAACTGGCTCACTGACATGTCCAGACTTAATGGGATGTTCCCTTGTTGTCATTGTGGAGTTTGCCATCATGTTGAACGCTCAGCGGTGTTCACTGATTCTGAAAGAGAACATGAATTTGAGATTAAATATTTTATCAACTGTGCTACTGCACGTGCAAAAAATTATATGTTGGTAAGACAAAGCATCCACTTCGAATCAGAATCAGTGAACACCTAAAAAGCATACGCTTGAAGGAGGAGACACCAGTGTCACAACGTCTCATACTGTGCCATGATGGTAAACCCACTGGCCTGAGATTCAAGGGATTTTTTGCCCTAGATTTGTCAGCCCGTAGAGGTGACTATGACAATGTTCTACTTAAAAAGGAGAAATCCTGGTTTTAAGGCTTAATACTTTACAGCCTAATGGCTTAAATAATGAGCTAAGTCCCAAGGTTTTCCTTGAACCTTAGCACAGTCACTAATCCGAGGTAACTTTGGGACCTATAAATCCCATTTATTCAGCCTAGATTCACAATCAAAATATAATTATAACTAAGATCCTTCACCAATAGGGATGAGCCCGATGTTCGAGTCAAACGTAAGTTCGACTTGAACATCGGTGTTCGCCTGTTCGCCAAATAGCGAACAATTTGGGGTGTTCGCAGCAAAATTGAAAGCCGCGGAACACCGTTTAGAAGTCTATGGGAGAAATCAAAAGTGCTAATTTTAAAGGCTTACAGTAGGTGACCGCGATATTGTGTCAATCTCGCCGCACTTCTCGGCGAGATTTGACACCTACGAGCCCCGTCGCAGGAGCCAGTGCCGAGATGGCTCACTCATCGGGAAAGGAAAACTTTGTCTTCCTCCCGCGATGAGTGACAGGCAGCGCTGACAGCTGTCTGGTATGAATCCTGAGGCGGGAACACCGCGCCAAATTTTCAATGAAAAAACCGGCGTGGGTTCCCCCCTCGGAGGCATACCAGGCCCTTGGGTCTGGCATGGATTGTAAGGGGAACCCCCTATGCCGAAAAAATCGGCGTGGGGGTCCCCCCCAAATCCATACCAGACCCTTATCCGAGCACGCAGCCCGGCCGGCCAGGAAAGGGGGTGGGGACGAGCGAGCGCCCCCCCCCCCCCTCCTGAGCCGTACCAGGCCGCATGCCCTCAACATGGGGGGGGTGGGTGCCTTGGGGGAGGGGGGCGCCCTGCGGCCCCCCCACCCCAAAGCACCTTGTCCCCATGTTGATGAGGACAAGGGCCTCTTCCCGACAACCCTGGCCGTTGGTTGTCGGGGTCTGCGGGCGGGGGGCTTATCGGAATCCGGGAGCCCCCCTTAATAAGGGGGCCCCCAGATGCCGGCCCCCCACCCTGTGTGAATGAGTTTGGGGTACATGGTACCCCTACCCATTCACCTAGGGGAAAGTGTCAATAGAAAAAAAAACACACTACACAGGTTTTAAGAGTCATTTATTAGTCAGCTCCGGGGGTCTTCTTCCGACTTCGGGGGTCTCCTTCCGACTTCTCCCGCTGTCCGGCCTCTTCTCCCGGGCCCCGCCGCTATCTTCTTCCAGCTCTATTGCCAGCGAGGGGCCCCTTACAATCCATGCCAGACCCAAGGGCCTGGTATGCCTCCGAGGGGGGAACCCACGCCGGTTTTTTCATTGAAAATTTGGCGCGGTGTTCCCGCCTCAGGATTCATACCAGACAGCTGTCAGCGCTGCCTGTCACTCATCGCGGGAGGAAGACAAAGTTTTCCTTTCCCGATGAGCGAGCCAGCGCGACATTCACAGTACCCTGTCGCCGAGAACCAGCGCGATGCTATCGCGCTGGAAACACAATCTCGCGGTCAGGTACTGTATATGCATGTATTGTCATAAAAAGTGTTTGAGGACCTGGGTCCTGCCCCAGGGGACATGTATCAATGCAAAAAAAAGTTTTAAAAACGTCCGTTTTTTTCGGGAGCAGTGATTTTAATAATGCTTAAAGTGAAACAATAAAAATGAAATATTCCTATAAATTTCGTACCTGGGGGGTGTCTATAGTATGCCTGTAAAGTGACACATGTTTCCCGTGTTTAGAACAGTCCCTGCACAAAATTACATTTCTAAAGGAAAAAAGTCATTTAAAAGTACTCGTGGCTATAATTAATTGTCGGTCCAGGCAATACTCATAAAAGTCATTGGAAAAAACGGCATGGGATTCCCCCACAGTCCATTACCAGGCCCTTTGGGTCTGGTATGAATATTAAAGGGAACCCCGAACCAAAATTAAAAAAAAAAGTTGTGTGGGGGTCCCCCCAAATTCCATACCAGGCCCTTCAGGTCTGGTATGGATATTAAGGGGAACCCTGCGCCAAAATGTAAAAACAAATGGCGTGGGGGTCCCCCTCAAAATCCATACCAGACCCTTCAGGTCTGGTATGGATTTTAAGGGGAACCCCGCGTCGAAATTTAAAAGAAAAATGGCGTGGGGGTCCCCACAAAATTCCATACCAGACCCTTATCCGAGCACGCAACCTGGCAGGCCGCAGGAAAAGAGGGGGGGACAAGAGAGCGCCCCCCCTCCTGAACCGTACCAGGCCACATGCCCTCAACATGGGGAGGGTGCTTTGGGGTAGCCCCCAAAGCACTTTGTCCTCATGTTGATGAGGACAAGGGCCTCATCCCCACAACCCTTGCCTGGTGGTTGTGGGGTCTGCGGGTGGGGGGCTCATCGGAATCTGGAAGCCCCCTTTAATAAGGGTACCCCCAGATCCTGGCCTCCCACCCCTGTGTGAAATGGTAATGGGGTAAAAATGTACCCCTACCATTTCACAAAAAAAGTGGCAAAATGACAAGACACGGATTGGGACAAGTCCTTTATTAAAAAATAAAAAAATAAAAATGTCCCACGAAGTCTATTCATCTTCTTCTCTCGCTCCGCCGACAGACCGAAAAAAAAAAAAAAAGCTGTGACCGACCTGCTTATATAACTACTATAACTACTACTATATCTTAGATCCGGGGCGCTTATCTATGCATAACATTCGATCAGCCTACAACTACTAATATATCTTTTTGCTCCAACTTTAATTTAATAACTTTCCAGGCTTTCCATCAACAAACTGGTCCCAATATTTAGTCTCTAATGGATATCTAGCTATGAGCATACTGGCATATCTAGGTTTCATATTATCCATGTGAGAGATATATGCATGTATGTTATTTTTGGCTTAATACCAAAGCAACACCAAAGAATAACATTGTGTACTGGGTGTGCAGTGTGCATGGGGTTTCAAGTTCTGGTGCCATTTGGTGACAACATTGTCCAATTGTATGTGTGTGTTTCTTTTTATTGTTGGGTATTTGGGTAAATTACTCCACATTAATGCTATTTCTGTCATTTTGAGCCCAGTCTCCAAAGGGAGGGGATCATGCTCTGCTTCAGTATGTCACAGTACATGTTGGTATTCATATGTATGTACAATAATTCTGCGCTACCCAAGAGGGGGGGGGGAGCAGCTAACACAACCAAATGTGAATAACAAACAGGGATACAACTTAAGTGTAGCGCTTAAACAAAGAAAAGGGGGAAAGAATATATAAAGTTGAAGGGCTAGCAATTCAGAGTTCGAATGCTAATAACAATGTCCTTAAAGAAAATTGGAAGATGAAGTATAATGTCCTCTGGAACAAATATTTGACCGTAGTACAAATCCTACCAGTAGGACCCCACTGTCGCCATTTTGTTATACAGCGCTGCTTTTAGCTATTTTTATTATGTAAGTGTTTACTATCACTTTAATAAATTTTAAATCAATACGGATTTACACTATTTGGCCCATTCTTTCTTCCTTCCATACATTCCAACACGGATTTGAGCATCACGACCCTCGTCCGGACTACCTCCAAGGAGTACAGTCACGTAGAAGCCACTCCACCATCCCTGCTCTTCAGCATCCGTTCCAGCCCAGCACCACCCAAGCCTGTTTGACCCCACCTGGCGTATGCCTTGTCGGGTCCATCAAGTCCGGTAAGCTTCCTCATTGTCATTGGTGGTGTGTGGGCTCTCTCCATAGAGGATTTGTACTACGGTCAAATATTTGTTCCAGAGGACATTATACTTCATCTTCCAATTTTCTTTAAGGACATTGTTATTAGCATTCGAACTCTGAATTGCTAGCCCTTCAACTTTATATATTCTTTCCCCCTTTTTTTTTGTTTAAGCGCTACACTTAAGTTGTATCCATGTTGGCATTCATGTTTCCCTCAATGAACTGTAGCTCCCCAGTGCTGGCAGCACTCATGCAGCCCGAGACCATGACACTCCCAAAACCATGCTTGACTGTAGGCAAAAACTAAATAAGTTTATCTTGGTCTCATCAGACCACAGGAAATGGATCCGGTAATCCATGTCCTTAGTCTGTTTGTCTTCAGCAAACTGTTTGCGGGCTTTCTTGTGCATCATCTTTAGAAGAGGATTCCTTTTGGGACGACATCCATGCAAACCAATTTTATGCATTGTGCAGCGTATGGTCTGAGCACTGACAGGCTGATCCCCCACCCCTTCAACCTCTGCAGAAATGCTGGCAGCACTCATACGTCTATTTCCCAAAGACAACCTCTGGATATGACGCTGAGCACGTGCACTCAATGTCTTTGGTCGACCATGGCGAGGCCTGTTCTGAGTGGAACCTGTCCTGTTAAACCACTGTAGGGTCTTGGTCACCGTGTTGCATCTCAGTTTCAGGGTCTTGGCAATCTTCTTATAGCCTAGGCCATCTTTTTTCAGATCCTCAGAGATTTCTTTGCAATGAGGTGCCATGTTGAACTTCCAGTGACCAGTATGAGAAAGTGAGAGCAATGACACCAAATTTAACCTGCTCCCCATTCACACCTGCGACTTTGTAACACTAATGAATCACATGGCACTGGGGAGAGAAAATGGCTAATTGGGCCCAATTTGGACATTTTCGCTTAGGGGTGTACTCACTTTTGTCCAGTGGTTTAGACATTAATGGCTGTGTATTGGGGAATTTTGAGGGGACAGCAAATTCAGCAAATTTACACTGTTAAAAAAGCTGTGCACTCACTACTTTACATTGTAGCAAAGTGTAATGTTTTCAGTTTTGTCACATGAAAAGATATAAAAAAAAGATATATAAACTGAGAGGGGTGTACTCACTTTTGTGAGATACTGTTTGTGTATATATATATATATATATATATATATATATATATATATATATATTGTCTCACACATTCTTCCCTCTGTGTCAAGACATGCAGGTCATGTTTTGAGACAACTATATTATACATAACAAAAGGAGGACTGATGACTCTTTGCTATGTTAAGCACTTCAGATGAATTTACCCCCTTTCCTGACCAGGCCATTTTTTGCGATACGGCACTGCGTCATTTTAACTGACAACTGCACAGTCATTTTTTTCCCCCACAAATAGAGCTTTCTTTTGGTGGTATTTGATCACCTCTGCGGTTTTTATTTTTTGCGCTATAAACAAAAGTGGAGCGACAATTTTGAAAATAACACTTTTTTTTTTTACTTTTTGCTACAATAAATATCCCAAATTAAAAAAAAAAAAAAAATCTTCATCACTTTAGGCCAATATGTATTCTTCTACATATTTTTGGTAAAAAAAAAAAATCACAATAAGCGTATTTTCATCTGGACTGCAACATTGCGGCGGACAGATCGGACACTTTTGACACTTTTTTGGGACCATTGACATTTATACAGTGACCAGAGCTAAAAGTAGCCACTGATTACTGTATAAATGTCACTGGCAGGAAAGGGGTTAACACTAGGGCCGATCAAGGGGTTAAGTGTATTCCCAAGGTGTGTTTCTAACTGTGAGAGATGTCACTGACTAGAGGATGAGCCAGATCATTGTTCCTACTCAGTAGGAATAGACGATCTGTTTCTCCTCCCCGTCAGAACAGGGATTTGTGTGTTTACACACACAAATCCTCATTCTGGCTCTCGTGCCCACGATCGCGTGTGGCCGGCGGCGATCGTGCCCACAGGCCATGAGCATCGGATCCCCTGCCATGCAGCGGGTGCACACACGCCTGCTATGGCCCTTAAGAAAAACACTGTAAATGTATACGACGATTCACGCAGGAGAGCCCTGCCTCCGTATATGAACAGGAGTTGGTTGGGAAGTGGTTAACGCTGTGCAAGACCACATTGGTATTTGGGGAACAGATTGCTTATCTAATTAGGCATTTCAAAGGGGAACATGTTTAATAAGGCAGAGACTGTCCAGACTAGGTATATTCTACATAACAAAAGGACCATTCATGATTATGTGCTATGTTAATTTTAATAAAAAGACCAACTCGGCTCTTGAGGGCCAATCTAATTAAACAAATTATTAATGCAAATTTGAAAAGGAATGTGGAGTGTAGGTGGTCTGGTCAGACTTGGAAGGAATTGTAAAGACAATGAATGCAAGCTAACTGAACATCAAAAGGGGTTGTAAGTAGTTATTGTTTATGGTAAATTACATTCTTCAAATGGTTACCTGTCCATCTAATTACCGTATATACTCGAGTATAAGTCGTTCCGAGTATAAGTCGAGGCCCTAATTTACCACAAAAAAATGGGAAAAACGTATTGACCCGAGTATAAGACGAGGGTGAGAAATGCACAGCTACTGTAAGTGGAAAAGAGGGTCAACAATGCCCATTTGCAGCATCACTGTGCCCATTTGCATGCCTCACTGTGCCCATTTGCAGCCACAGGTCCCCTGAACTTCAAACTTGGTAGTTAAGGGTTCCTAGATGTCCCCTAGCTGCAGCCAAAATTTGGGGTCTCTTAACCCAAAGAAATGACATTGCTGCAGATAGACACAGTTGACTGAATTTGGGGCCCCGTATCTCGGGGCCACTTAGTGCTAAGAACCCCAAATTTGGTGTGCAAACCTGGTGGAACTAGCACCATAAAATTTCCAAAGTTGGAGTTTCTAGCACCAAGTGGTCCTGAGATACAGGGCCCCAAATATCAGTTCAGAAAATGTCAAGCACTTTTCTGCAGCAGAGAATGACATTTTCCGAACCAGTTTTGGGGCCCCGTATCTCAGGGCCACTTGGTGCTAGGAACTGCAGCTTTGGATATGTTGTGGTACCAGTTCCACTGGGATTGCATACCAAATTTGGGGTTTCTAGCACTAAGTGGCCCTGAGATATGGGGCCCCAAAGTCGGTTCGGAAAATGAAATTTTTTGCTGCAGAAAAGTGCTTGACTCAAGTATAAGTCGAGGGGGGCACTTTCAGCACAAAAAAATGTGCTGAAAAATTCGACTTATACTTATATACGGTAGTAGTAAAAGAATGCACGTTAGGAAATTTCTGGAGGTTTTTTTATGACTGCAGCTGTCCACTGCCAACAGGCATTATCTGTCATCCAGAAAGACAAAAGCAGATCAAAGGCCTAATAAAACTGGCATATGGAAAAATGCAGCGCATGTACAAATGAATATAGGTCTTTAAAATGGTGAAACAGTCAAGAAATAACTAATTGACCACAGGTGCCTTGAAACACAAACGTCCATAGATGGATGTAAATGTCCAACCGCACAGGAGGTATAAGTACTCCAAGGGGTGGTGATGGTCTGATGGTTGTCAGAAAACACCTGGCATCATACAGCGACTTCCCAACCGAGAAACCGGGTCCCAATGGGTCATTCAGAGAAAGTGCAAAAAAGCCTCTTACCAGATCCTGTGGATTCCCATGTCAGCGACAGGGAATCGCATGCGCAGTTTGTCACAAATGACGTGGAATGGGAGCTCAGGAATCGCCAATCTCTTGGATTGTGGTCTGTATGGATCTCGGCCGGCAACCGGATGGGTCCTCACAACGAACCGTCCTCACACTGAACCGTCCCAGCATGCATCAGAAGTTTCACAAACGGTCCCCCGAAAGGAGCAGTTGGAGGGACTGGATCTCATGCGGTAAATGTGGAAACAAAAAGAATGTGCCTCCACATGGTGCAGATGCCCCTGTTGAAGACCCCTAGGTCGAAACGCGTCGGGTACATACACCACTCTCTTTGTTGCCCATTTGTTTTTATCCACCGTGATCACGCTTTTATTTGTGTATGGTCGTTTTTGTCAATAAAAACACCCTTTTTTATCTGCACCATGTGGAGGCACATTCTTTTTGTTTCCACATTTACCGCATGAGATCCAGTCCCTCCAACTGCTCCTTTCGGGGGACCGTTTGTGAAACTTCTGATGCATGCTGGGACGGTTCAGTGTGAGGACGGTTCGTTGTGAGGACCCATCCGGTTGCCGGCCGAGATCCATACAGACCACAATCCAAGAGATTGGCGATTCCTGAGCTCCCATTCCACGTCATTTGTGACAAACTGCGCATGCGATTCCCTGTCGCTGACATGGGAATCCACAGGATCTGGTAAGAGGCTTTTTTGCACTTTCTCTGAATGACCCATTGGGACCCGGTTTCTCGGTTGGGAAGTCGCTGTATGATGCCAGGTGTTTTCTGACAACCATCGGACCATCACCACCCCTTGGAGTACTTATACCTCCTGTGCGGTTGGACATTTACATCCATCTATGGACGTTTGTGTTTCAAGGCACCTGTGGTCAATTAGTTATTTCTTGACTGTTTCACCATTTTAAAGACCTATATTCATTTGTACATGCGCTGCATTTTTCCATATGCCTATTTTGTTGTTTTTGTCAAACTGTATGCAGCAGCTTTCATTCATTTTACTGGTTAGCGCGGTGTTTTCTATTTACCTCTGGCCTAATAAAACTGGCCAATCAGAATGGCTAGTCCTTGTTACCCATTGGGGACAATGTGTGTTTTAGGGCAGGTCCTTTTTGGCTAAATTGTGACAGGAGGAACTGGGTCCTCTGAAAGTGTCTAAATGCTGCATGATTATTCAAGTGTCATCTTCATGTGCAATAAACATTGATAGTGCTAAACTTTTATATAAAGTGACTCCGTGCAGATAAAAAATTGATTAGTTATCACATTGCGTCATATTATGACTAGTCCGCTGTATTAATGATGATTTTTACATCTCTATAGTTTATAACGGGACTGGAGCAGCAGCGAGCGCCTTAGGGGAAGAGGCAGGTGTGGAGCTCCCCATATATACCATAGGTAGCAGCGCCCTCCTGTGTTTACTGCCTGGACCAACTGGCAATATGTACCTTTGAAGGATAATACCTGGGAAGACGATGTGATTATCGCTTCACCCCTTAAAGGCCCAGGCTGGGTATTAAGCCAAAAGTGCATGTGATCTCCTGTAATAGGAGATCATTTGGAGCTGGTAAGCAGCAGTGTGTGTAGAGGTGGAGGTTACACATTTTCTAACCACAACTCTTGGGTGTGTCGTGTGTCAGTCTCACATTTGAAAATCATCTTTAATACAGTGAACTATACATTATATGATGCAATGTGATAACTAATCAATTATTTATCTGCACTGAGTCACTTTATATAAAAGTTTAGCACTATCAATGTTTATTGCACGGATTCACTTTACATGAAGGTTTAGCGTAACTTAATATTGAAAGTTGTTGGCTTTGTGTGTATATCTCACAGGAAGTTGCAGCTTGGCTTTCTAAAAACAAACACATTCATACTTCATCCATTTACCATTTCACTTGATTTTTATGACAGCGCAGTCATATTATTTTGTTTGATATCCTGTCATCTACCTTGTCTGTAACTCCATTGGCTGTTCTGAAGTCTAAATAATCGCATCTCTCTGGATGAACCAAATTGCTGTGGGGATAACTTGAATTATAACAATAATCTTCATTCTACCACTATATAACTACACTTATCTGTTGGCTCCATGACCCACAGGTAAGCTCCAACTCCAATAATGGTTTTAAATTCTGGCTCTCTTGTACAGACACCTTAGATGCAGAAACATAAATGGAGAATATTAAAGTTACCACATTGTGGGGTTACCCAAACGAACTGAGGGATCAGATCCCATTGGCTTCCTGGAAAAATGGCTTAAAGATTTATTTGGAGACCAGTCCTTTTCTCCTTTCTTTGCATTAGAAAGAGCCCAGAGGGTCCCCCCTAGACCCCCCCCCCCCCCCCAACCGGGTGCCCCTCCAAGGTCTCTCCTGGTAAAAACTTTTCACTATAAGGACAAAGTGACTATATTAAATAAAGCCAGAGAAATGGGTAAAATCCTGTATAATCGTAATAGGGTTTCCATGTACCCTGACTTTTCACCCGACTTATAAAAAAGGAGGGCCAAGTTTTCAGAAGTTAAGCGTAAACTGCAACAATTAAAAGTGAACTACGCATTGCTATACCCAGCTAGACTGCGAATAAATGCCTTGGGGGAGACTGTGTTTCTTGACACCCCAGAGAGAGTGGAAGACTGGATAGAAATTTATAAGAAGAGACTGTAATATACTTTGATTATTACCCTATTCCATTAGCACTACAACAGGACAGGAGGGGGTAGGTGAGAGGGAACTATGACCATTTTACCCCATGTTTTCATGGGATATGGCAAAGAGTTTTCTCCACATGTGTTTTTCTTTCTGTGTTTTTGTGTTGTTCGTTTTGTGTGTTTGTTTAGTTGTTGGTTACTTAGGGGTAAGGGTTCGGGCGGGATAGGAAAGGTAGAATGTAAGTACATAAGCTCAATGATGTCAATAACACTTAAAATGATTGGTAATTGTAACGGTCACATTAGGATGCCCCGAACAGGCCTAGTGGCCAGGTGAGAGGGATGTATGGATGCACGAGCTGGAACACAGGGTGTGTTTGGTATATGAGATTGTTTGAAGTTAACTATATTTATGAGAGAGGCATGTATGGGTAGACGAGTTGGAATATGGGGTGCGTTTGGTACATGAGATTGTTTGAAGTAAATTACACTTATGAGGATAGGCAATATGGAGCCAAAAAATCACATAAGAAAATCACGAAAGTCAAGAAAACCACATTATCGGAAAAAGGTATTGGGTGTATGATTCACAGAAAACAAAACTTTGATTGTTAAAAGCACTCAGTCAAAAAAATTACCTTGTGCTCTTGAAATGTCCGGGGTATGGGAGACGCAGAGAAAAAAACAGCAGTCCACTTGGCTGCAAAAACTTATGAGGCAGCTATCCTTTGTCTTCAGGAGACACACCTCACTAAAATTTCTGTTCCTCAATTGAGGTGGTGAGATTACCCTACACAATTTCATTCAGTTCACTCCTCCTATTCTAGAGGGGTGAGTATCCTTCTTAGATCTGGGGTGGCCTTTTCTTGTATACAGTCCAGGATAGACGAATTAGGCTGATACGTCTTCTTGTACTGTAGGATTGAAAATAGACCCAGCGTAGTGGCTAATGTATACCTCCCCCCCACCTTCTGACGTCTCGATCCTTTATGGGCTGATTGATTTTGTCCTGGATAAGCCAGGGGTACCGGTGATTGTAATAGGGGATTTTAATATTGTAATGGATCGGAGCTTAGATAGATTCCCCCCCAGGGATATCCACAACCAGTCTAGTGGACAGCCGGTTACCCAACTTTTTGAAAGAAACCGGATTGAGGGATATATGGAGAACTCGGAATCCGGAGACCCGACAGTATTCATGCTTTTCCAGGACACACTCTACACACTCTAGGATTGACTTAGTCTTGGGTAACGATGAGATGATGCCCAAGATAAAAAATGTGAATTATAATCCAAGGGGCCTCTCGGACCATTCCCCGGTGACAGTGTCATTAGAGCTGGGTGAACGGAATCATCCCGGGGGGTGGAGGTTAAGCCCCTTCTGGATTGACCTGATGGGAGACCCGTGTAAGATTTTGGTGTCTCTGGGTGAGTTTATTGACTCAATTTTTTGGTGTCTCTGGGTGAGTTTATTGACTCACACCGGGGATGTTGACGCAACTGGTCAGAGCAATTTACCCCACCTCAGTGGTACCTTTGCTTACCACAAAGGATAGAAGAGTGACCTCGTACACTCCAGAAATAGTGGGCAGGTTCAAAGTATTTTATGAGGATCTATATAGCTCTCGGCAGAACGAGACGAGGGAGGAAATGGATGGCTTTCTTGGTAATCTGAGTCTCCCCTTCCTCTCTGAGACTGACAGATCAGAGCTGGACCGTCGTATACCTCTAGAAGAGATGCAGCGGATCGCTAATGAAATGGCTAGGCAGAAATCCCTGGGCCCAGATGGCCTCCCCACAGAGATATATCGCCATTATGGTGAGGTTTTGCTCCCTGAGCTGTTGAGGGTATTGAATTGCTCCCTAGCAACGGGAGTGCTGCCCCCAACAATGATGGATTCCCCTATAATTACCATACATAAGGAGGGCAAAGACCCACTTGATGTTGCCTCATATAGGCCCATTGCACTGTTGAACACAGATATGAAAATCCTTGCAAAGGTCCTGACGGCCAGGCATAATAAAGTAATTGCGAAACTCATCCATCCCGACCAAACAGGCTTTATACCCGCCAGAACAACTACCACAAATATAAGGTGCCTATATTTGAATCTTCGGGCCCCAAAGGATGGGGGTGGAGAGAGGGCCATTCTGTCTTTGGACGCCGCCAAGGCCTTTGACAGTTTAGAATGGTAGTACCTTTGGAGGGTAATGGAGCCAGTCCAACTGGGTCCAGGCTTCATCAACTGGGTCAAAATGCTCTATAGAGCACCAGAGGCTAGAGTAGGGTAAATAATGAACACTCTGATAAATTTAGATTGTGGAGGGGGATGAGACAGGGATGTCCCCTGTCACCCCTCCTCATCGCCATCACGATTGAACCTCTGGCTATCGCCATCAGAGCCTCTAACCAGGTGAGGAGTTTCAAAAGAGATGATGTGGAAGAGACAAGCAGGATTCCCCTAAGAAAGCTATGAATATTATTAACAGATTTGGTCAAATTTCTGGGTTAAAGATAAACTGGGCAAAATCTAGCTTGCTACCCGTAGATCCCTTGGAAGGTCCCCTTGCGGAGGAGGTGGCCCAGTTCCAAGTGGTCAATAAATTTAAATACCTGGGTATAAATATTATAAGAGATCCTCAACTTTATACCTCACACAACTTTGACCCGCTATTGACCAAATTTAGGGGCAAAATAAAAGTGTGGAAACGCCAGCCACTATCTGTGGCAGGTCGCTGTAACCTAATCAAAATGATCTGGATGCCACAGCTCCTATATGTACTGCATAACTCCCCAATTTGGCTTCACAAGAAGTGGTTCCAAAAGATAGATATTTTGTTCAGAGATCTGATTTGGAAGGGTGGCCCAGCAAGAATACGCTTAACTACCCTGCAGCTCCAGAAATCAGAAGGAGGAGTAGCACTTCCGCATCCCTTCAGCTATTTCTTGGCGTCTCAACTCCAACATATATAGCAGGGTGCAATCTAGTAGGCCAAGAAGCACGCAGAATGTTGCTCCTACAAAATACCCCACACGACTCAATAGTTGCAGCTTTGGAGGCAGGATCATTCACCTCAGGCTTCCCTACTCTGAATCTAATGATGAGAGTATGGGACACTGTAAAAACAATTTTGAAATATAGATGCCTCACTGTTTACACCCCCCTTTGGGAGAACAGCATACTGGGAGAACTACAAAAGATGGGGGTAGTAAAGGAATGGGAGAGACGTGGTATAAAATACATTACCCAGCTTTACTCAGATGGCACTTTGAAATCCTTCCAGGATCTGAGAAACCAATACGACCTACCGAATAATTATTTTTTCAGATATTTACAGGTCAGGCACGCACTGGTCGATCAGTTCAGAGGGAATGGAATACAATCCCAGTTCTTCAAAAATTAATTACTGTAGAGTCAGGGAAAGGGGTAATTTCAAAAATGTATCCATATATCAACAAGGGGAGAATGGGAGGGATGGAACCCTCTTTGTACAGAAGAAAATGGGAAAAAGACATAGGAGATCTCTGAATCGCAGTGGAACAGAATTTTGGAACTGGCCCCTTTGGTCTCGCTGGCCCCCTCCCAGAGGTTGTCACATTTGTTCTTGTTATATAGAACCTATTGTACACCTCGAAAACTTTGCCAGTTCGGCCGCCGGCCAGATTCAAGATGTCCTAGGTGTGGGGAGTTAGAAGCGGATGTACTCCACATGTTTTGGAGATGCCCGAAGTTGTTCCGTTACTGGACGGAGGTGACGGGAATCATAGATTGGACATTTGTAACCTCCACCGAGTTGGAGGCAAAACACTGCTTACTGGGTTTACTGGAGGGAGTTGGATACCCAGGAAATACTCAGCTGGCAGTTTTGAGATGTCTATTTCAAGCCAGGATTCTGATTGCCCCGGAGGTGGCAGTTGGCGTCACCACAGTCCAGTGGGGATTGGCTAAATAGTATGAACGGGGTAATTCTCAAGGAGAAATCAGTATATATAAAGCAAAGAGCAATAAAGAAATATGACTCGATCTGGAAACCCTGGTGGGATGCAAAAGGATTTTTCAGCGTGAAGGCGCATGCGCGGCAGCGTCCAAGATGGCCGCTTAGCCTGGGAGCTCCGCGTCACTCCGACCTAACGCTGTCCACAGCGGCAGTGTAAGCCCTCGTTTCGGCCCGGCTCTCATCCCTGCTGCTTGGGGACACCTCCAGCCACACTTGGATGTCCTTCACTCCCTCCTGGCGGAACCTCATTAACGTCTTAAACGAATCTTTGGAGTGGCCCGGCCATCCCAAAATGGCGACCGTCTCCTCACGAGGCCTGCCCTGCCTGTCAGAGTCAATTGCAGACCAGGATCAAGGGGCCCTCCCGTCCTCACAAGCATCGGATGCCACAGTGAGTACTCTCCCGGGGCTCCCCTCACCAGCATCCACTGACTCTCTGTTAAGGAGGACATTTGGAGGGGCAGCTCTCATCCCTCAGCAGGATCTACCTCACAGCCCGGACCCCTGGGATATACAGGCCAGGGGTCTCCCTCCCTCCCCTACTGATTTTCCCTCCATGATGGCTGCTTTCTCCCAGATGCTCTCAAAAGGCCTATCCCACACAGCTGCACAGATCACTGCTTCCATACACGCAGATTTGCAGCAGATTGGTGCCAGAATTGAAGTGATCGAGCAAAAATCTGATCAGGCTATCCTGAGAATTAACCAAAATACTTCCAGAATCCAGGATCTCCAGGACCAACTGGAATCCGCCACCTCCAAAATAGATGACCTCGAGAACAGGTCGAGACGTTACAACTTTCGTCTCAGGGGGCTCCCCGAATCCGTCAAAGACACCCACATGGCAGTCCAAGACTTCATCAAAAGTTTAATCCCCAACATTCCAGCTCATCGCTTGGAGCTTGACAGAGCCCACAGGGCGCTACAACCACCTCGTTCTGATGGTCTGCCACGAGACATCATCATGAAACCGCATTTCTATGCAGTTAAGGAAGAAGTGATGAAACTCTCCAGGTCAGTGGAGAAACTGATGTTCCAAGGTCATCAGGTCCAAATCTTCGCTGATATTTCCCCATATACCGTACAAAAACGAAGGGCCCTGAAATCGCTACTACAAGTCCTGGCGGGCAAAGAGATCACCTACAGATGGGCCTTCCCGCTGAGATTGAACTTCTCATACCGCAACAAACCATACAATTTTTCAACGTTCCAAGACGGGGAACGACTTCTCCTTCATCTGGCTCTGATCACTCAGGAAGTTTCACAGTCTTCTGCCTCTCGAGGAGCATCGTCTGTCAAGAGAACATCCCCCACCAGCCCAGTGTCGCCAGTGTGACAGAAACAGCTTCCCAGTTGATCGAAAGAATCCTTTCCCCCATGATCGGGCCTGAAGCATCTTCAGGCTTTGTTTTTGGTCCTCCCTTAGGTCTGTGTCGAAGACCAACCTGATGCCAGTATTTTGGTGACTTTCCTCATCTGAGTTCTCCCCAGGACTTCCTTTCGGATCCCTACGGGTCCAGATTTTCCGGGGAAAATGTTGTACTGTTCCGTTTTTAATTTTTTTTTTTCTTTTTTCTTCCAACTATTCAAAGCTTTTTGATCACTACTACTATGATAGCAGGGCTTACATTGCATTGTTTATATACTGCCACAATTTCAATCAGAGGCGGCGTTGACCGAAGTGGTCGTAGTGTGCCGTAGTGTGCCTCCCTCTGGCTCCGATAGCTGAACCCTTGTTCACTCATCTATCGGACCCAGAGTCTCTCGACCCTTGGGTCGCGGAATTTTTTTCTTTGTTTTGGGTACCGGTCCAGGCAGGGATGTGTCCCTCGCTGGTCTTGGGTAAAAACTTTCTGATGCAATATCTAATGGTGTGTTTTTCCACTCCTCTCTACCTCTTTTCCTCTTTGCTCCTCTCTTCTCTCCTTTCTCCTTTCCTCTCCCCCACCCCCCCTCCTCTTCAGCTACAGATTCTCGCTGGATCTCCCGTTTGCCGTAACACAGATTGACCCGCCATGTTACTGGGGTTATCTCCTATCTGCCAGGGACAATTACGACATCAGGTGAGAATTACAAATACTTAGTACCACACCCATTGCTTCCCCATGACTGATTCCACGCCACTGACCGGGACACTTAAGATACTCTCCCACAATGTACAGGGCCTTAATTCCCCTTTGAAGAGATGCAAAATACTGCAACAGCTTCACACACTGAAGGCTGATGTAGTACTGCTCCAGGAAACTCATTTCCCCGCTTCCTATCAGCCCAAATTCCTTCACAAAAGCTTCATGAACTTCCACCTAGCTAATGCGGACAACAAAACGAGAGGAGTGGCGGTCTGCTTCTCAAACAGAACTCACTTCGTGCACGCGAATACCATCAAAGATACAGAGGGACGTTACATTCTACTGTCAGGTATGATCAATGGCGATGCCTACACGTTTGTCTCATATTATACTCCTAACACACACCAGGACCTCATTTTTGACACCACACTGAAGGTACTTAAGCCGCATTTCGTTGGCACAGTAATATTGGGGGGAGACTCCAATACCCCATTTGACTACTCCTCTGACAAATCAAACCCCCTGCAGCCCAAATCAAAACGGCCCCCTAAACGTAGCCTTCGGGTTGCGCAAATAGTACAATCTTTTGGCCTGATTGATATCTGGAGGGAAATGAACCCCCAAACTAGAGACTACACGCACTACTCGGTTCCCCACCACACCTTCTCTAGGATTGACCACATATTTGTCCCACCACACGTAATCCCGAGAGTAACCTCCTCCAAAATATATGACACTCCACTATCCGACCACTCGATAATGTCTCTGTCGCTTAGGGGCGGGGCGGGGCGGGAGTGAAGGGTCCCTTTCAATGGCGCCTTAATGAAAGCAACTCAACCCATTGCACGCTCCTAGACAAAGCTCTTTCCGACTACTTTATTGAGAGCGACACGGGGTCAGTTTCTCCAGGCTGTCTTTGGGCAGCACACAAGGCGGTGATGAGGGCAGGCTCTTACAACTCTCCTCTCAACTTAAGAAGGAAAGCAGGGCAGAAGTTTCACGACTCACAGCAGACTTCCGCTTACTGAGTAAAGCCCACAAACAACACCCTACACCGGATAACCTGGCCAAACTTGACTCGGCTCGAGTGAAACTCAACCTCTCTCTTACTACTTCCGTGGAGAAACACCTACAGTGGTCCGGCGCGCGTTTCTATTACCAATTGGATAGGATAGGCGCTAAGTTGGCTATCAAACTTAGCCCGAGCATCCGTACCTCGGTATTTCCCAAAATTAGTGCCTTGTCGGGCAATCTGACGCAAAATCCAACCATCATTATGAAATCATTCCATGATTTTTACTCACATCTTTATGAGAAAGTACCTCACACACATTACAAGGCCAGAGAGCTGTTTCTCCGAGACATTAACCTGCCTCACCTACAGCAAACACACTGTGATCTGCTAGACGCCCCCTTCTCCTCCGAGGAAATCTTAGATATCATTAAATCCTTGAAAACTAATTCTGCCCCGGGTCTGGACGGTTTTTAGGTATGTTATTATAAGAAGTTTGGCCCTCGTCTGGCTCCTTACATGGCCCTGTTCTTCAACTCCCTCCGGGATGGAGCCCCTCTCCCTAGTGATTTAAACTCGGCTTTTATCTCGGTCATACCTAAACAGGGTAAAGACCCAAGCGAGGTGGGCAGCTACCTCCCTAATTCGTTAATCAATAACGATCTCAAAATAATGACTAAAATACTGGCAAACAGGATGTCTAACTTTATTGCTAATTATATACATAGGGACCAAGTGGGCTTCATCCCGGGGAGACAGGGCCCGGACCAGGTTCGCAGAGCTATTGATATGATTTCCCTTCTGCAGTCCCAGTGGGACGGAGGCCCTGCACAAGAGGGCTTCTTGTTGTCACTGGATCTGCAGAAGGCCTTTGATTCCGTGTCCTGGCCCTACCTTTTTCACATTCTAGAACGCTGGGGGTTTGGCGACGGTTTTCGCACAATAATTCACACATTATATTCCTCACCCTCAGCTCAGGTGCGACTAATGGGCCATTACTCGGAACCCTTCAATATTCGTAGGGGAACTAGACAGGGTTGTCCCCTTTCACCCTTGATTTTCGCTATTATGATCGAGACACTGGCTATAGCCATTAGATCGAACGAGAACATCAGGGGAGTGAAATGTGGTCCTGACATTCACAAATGCGCCTTATTTGCTGACGACATGCTCTTGTTCCTCACTGCCCCTCTCATATCCACACCAAATGTCTTCAGACTTCTGAGAGACTTCGGTCTCGTCTCTGGTCTTCAGGTGAACGTGGCTAAATCTGTGGCCCTCAATGTTTCGGTCCCGGTACCTCTAATAGATCAACTCCAACCACACTTTCCCTTCACGTGGGCTAGTAACTCAATCCCCTATTTGGGTATCAAGCTGACAAAAAACATTGGAGACTTTTATGCCGCTAACTACCCCCCCATGTTCTGCTCTCTACAAAAATGGTCGAGGGAGGGCCTGTCATGGTTGGGTAGACTCAACGCAGTCAAAATGAATCTCCTGCCACGTCTTTTATACCTGTTCCGCTCACATCCTATACCGATTAAAAAATCTATCCTGTCCAAATTTCAATCTGGGGTGATTAGATTTGTCTGGGGGGACAGAGGCCATCGCTTTGCTAAAGAAATATTGTTTAGGCTTCGGTCGCAAGGGGGCCTGGGTCTACCAAACTTGTGGCTATACTATCAGGCACCACAGCTAGCACAGTTCTCAGCCATCTACACTAAAATCTGCAGGCCCGATTGGATCTCCATTGAGAGACAATCGGTACCGCATTTCACACTCAACTTCTTAACATGGAGACCTCCCAAACATAGACCGGCCATCTTAGCCCCCACTTTGTCTCACTCCCTAGCCCTCTGCGACCAATTGCATAACCACGCCAACTTGATTTCTCCCTTAAGGCCTCCCACGCACCTGTTTCACAATCCTGATTTTCCCCCTGGGATGAACATTCATGCATTTCATTGGTGGCTGAACAAAGGCCTTTTCTGGATAGGCCATTTCTTTACACCTAATGGCCCCATTTCATTGGGCCATTGTTTGAGTACATTGGAAATGCCTACCTCGGAAACGTTCCGACTCTCGCAAATACGACACTTTCTCCACTCACTTTGTACGGACGAGGCGAACACTCCTAAAGCCACGATGTATGAGCTATGGTGTTCTTCGTCAGCCCCCCAAAAAGGTGGGACATCCATTATTTATGTGTCCATCCCTGGCAGATAGGATGGACACCCCGGCATACGCTCGATCCTGGGAATCGGACCTGGACATTCAGTGGGATCCTGCTAAGTGGTTCCAAGCCTTCAGCAGATCATCTAAAGGTATCTTAAATATGGCCTTGATTGAGGCTAACATTAAAGTCTTTACTAAATGGTACTATGTCCTAGCCAGGCTCTCCAGGATATTCCCAGACTCCTCTCCCCTCTGCTACAGAGGTTGCGGTCATATTGGCACGATGCATCATATCTGGTGGACATGCCCCCGCATACCTAGTTTCTGGAATAAATTCCTTCATATTCTAAGGAGAGTCTCTGGGATAGAGGTACCACAGGACCCCACATACATTCTACTGAATTGCAAAATACACAACACTCCTAAAAATACACAACAACTTATCTTCTTTATGTGTTTGGGAGCCAAAGTTACTCTAGCGAAAGCCTGGAAAACTCCTTCGGTATCCATCTCGGCCACCAAACAGAAGATTTCTTGGATAATGTCACAGGAACAAATAGTGGCTAAACTGCGTGACACGGTCCCACGCTTTGAAGGGATTTGGGAACCTTGGGCTAGGTATGTTGGTGTCACTTTACCCAGGTCACCTACTAATGTAGGGGAGAGTTCAGCGAGACTACCACCTCTTTCCATATACCCCACCCCACCTCCCTCCCTCTGTCCTCATCTAGCTTCCTCTCTCCTCCTCATCTTTCTTCTCTCCTTTTTCTTTTTATTTTCTATCCTCATCTTCCTTACGCTCGCTAACAGCTAATAACGGTTTTACCAGGCCAAAACATACTCATTTGTTCTCTTAGTTTGTCCTAAACGATTCATTTGGCGTCTCAGCCTAGGTGCCTCGCCTGGGTATCTTCCCGGCGTGAGCGCCTCCCCAGGGGAGCTGGCAGGAGATGGGGAGGCACCTCCTCTGGGGGGAACCCTGAAGCTCTCACACTCCACAGTGTGTTCCCATTGGGGTGGAGTGATGATCTCGGGGGCCTTCCTGGGGGGAGTTCCCAGATTGAAATTCCTCTCAGGTTGTCCGTCCTCCTTGCGGGAATTAACAATTTATTGATACGACAGTAAACATACCAGGAATTTTGTTCTACCTTGGTTACATCATCTGTGTAAGTGATATGTTATTCCTTCCATGTATTTACCTCTTTTTGCTGCCTTAGTCATTGAGGAGTATTATGTTGTATGTTTTGTTCATATTACATTTCCATTGAAAAATTTCAATAAAAACATTGAACGAGAAATTTTATCAGAGTAGTAAACACGCAAATGATGGCTCATGACCCAAAAGAAATGAGTCCAAGAGGATGTAAGATGTGTGATGAATGGATGGTGTTGTGACGGTAAAGTGAATGGAATAGGACTTGGGTTATAATTAAAACATTAGTCAGGCCCCTCCTTGGGTTGCCTCCCTAGCCAGGAAAGTAGCCTTCATACCATCTATATGGCATATTTCTAGGATGGGGGAGTACTGGTGGGGGAGGTGGGGTCCTGGAGGTAATGTCTGTATTGTTATTTTGTGTTAATTTTTTTTTTTTTAAACTTTAACCACTTCAATACCAGGCACTTAGACACCTTCCCACCCAGGCCAATTTTCAGCTTTCAGCGCTGTCGCAATTTGAATGACAATTGCGCGGTCATGCAACACTTTACCCAAACAAATTTTTTATCATTTTGTTCCCACAAATAGAGCTTTCTTTTGGTGGTATTTGATCACCTCTGCAGTTTTTATTTTTTGCACAACAAATAAAAAAATACCGAAAATTTTGAAAAAAAAACAAGTTTTTCTTTGTTTCTGTTAAAAATTTTTGTAAATAAGTAAGTTTTCTTCTTCAATGACGGGCACTGATATGGCTGCACTGACGGGCACTGATACGGTGGCACTGATGGGCACCGATGAAGTGGCACCAATGAGGTGGCACTGATGAGGTGGCTCTGACGGGCACTGATGATGAGCACTGATAGGCGGCACTGATGGGCACTGATAGGTGGCACTGATGGGCACTTATAGGTGGCACTGGTATGTGGCACTGATGGGCACTCGTAGGTGGCATTGATGGGTAGTTAGGGGTGGCACTGATAGTTGGCACAGATGGGCACTGATAGGTGGGCGCTAATGGGCACGGATGGGCACTGACAGGTGGCACCGATGGACACTGATGGGTGGCACTGGTGACACTGACTGATGGCACTGATGCCCCTAAGGGTGGCATTGCTGGGCATCAGTGCTATATAATGGTGCCAATCAGTGCCCATTTGTGGGCACTGATTGGCACAGATTGGGCATTGACTGGGCACACTGGGCACATGTGGATGGCCATGGGGTACATACCTGGCCATGCACATGTTGTCCCTTCCCTGGTGGTCCTAGTGGCGATCCCTGGTGGTTAAGTGTGGTGATCTGAGGGGGGCTGCGCTGATAAACAATCAGCGCAGACCCCCCCTGCCAGGAGAGCCGCCGATCGGCTCTCCTCTACTCGCGTCTGTCAGACGCGAGTGAGGAAGAGCCGATCAACGGCTCTTCCTTTTGACATCGTGATCAGCCGTGATTGGACACGGCTAATCACGTGGTAAAGAGCCTCCGCCGGAGGCTCTTTACCAAGATTGGTGTAGCGGTGTGTCAGACTGACACACCGATCCACCGATCGCCGCGATGCGCGCCCCCGCGGGCTCGTGGCGGCATGTTGTCCTGCTGGACGTTATATGACGCCCAGTCAGGATAACTGAACCACCGCCCGGCCGTCATCTGCTATGGGCCGGACGGAAAGTGGTTAATAAAGAATTAAATAATAAAAAAGTTACCACATTGTAGGTATCTAGTAAAGTCTTTATCTCAGATCACTTGCTCTCTCTTTTTCTTGTGAAAAATTTGTCTAGCATCCAGCATCACACTCCACACAGACCCTGCTGGAACCACCCAACACAACACCTTGGTGAGTGCGTGCCTCCAGGTTTTATGAGGTTGCTGCTAACAAAGTCCTCTTTACACACTCCAAACAGCCTTCTCTGTTATCTGTACCACCCTACAATGTTCAATATTCTTTAAGAAAAAAAAAAAAAACTAGAACATGATTTGGCATTGCTGGAAGGATTGTAAAAACAGTGTAAACTTCAGTTCAATATTTCTAAATGTAAAATAACACACCTAGAGAAAAAGAATCCCTTGATTGAGTACAACATTAAGGCCCAATTCACACCTAAGCGTGACGTTTTTGAGCATTTTCTCAGGCGTTTTGTTGCGTGTATTTACGCATTTCCAGCGTTTTCTGGCGTTTTTGAGCTTTGGTGTTTTTTTTAGTAGCCAATAGGAAAAATTATCATCTGTTTCATCATTTGTTGCTATGTTTTTAGATTTTTTCATCTGCTTCCTGGGTGAATATTCTGCTTCCGGTTCGTCATTGTGCTTCCCGCTCCATGCTGTGCTGTGTTTGTATCGTGCTCTGCAAAGCTGAGTGATGATGAGATGGTGTGTTTTGTGGCATATTTTCTGCATGAAAGAGAGAGGAGGAAGAAGAGGGCACGCAGATACTGGATCCACCCCGTAATTGCTGATCGAGAAGAGAGTGGCTAATTTTGGGTCATGTACAGTGACCTACATGATCATGAGGAACAATTTTTGGACTACACTAGGATGTCCATAAAAAGGTTAGCCAAATTTATTTGGATTTATGATGTTTGACATTGTTCCTTTCTTATCATGTCCACTAATAAACCCCACATTTGTTATTTTGGATACATTGAAGGATATTGTGTTTAACAAACCTACAGCAGAAGAATGGTCACAGATCTCTGAAGTTTTCTGGCAATGCTGCAACGTCCCCAATTGCATTGGAGCGATTGATGGAAGACATATTCCGATCATAAAGCCCATGAGTAACGGAAGCCAGTATTTTAACTACAAGAAATATTTTAAGTTTGTTTAATTGGCAGTGGCTGATGCAAATGATTGCTTCCATTATATAGGTATTGGGTTGTATGGCAGCAGCGCTGACTCTAGTATTTTTGGGAATTCTTCTTTGGACACATGCTGCGTAACGATAGTCTGGACCTTCTGGAAAACAGTCCACTACTGGGCACAAATGGCCCTCCCCTACCCAGTGTTTTTTTGGGGGATGAGGCCTTTGCTCTGAGTGAGCATCTTCTATGGCCTTATTCGGGGCACAATCTAACTGTACAGAAGAGTGTGTTTAATTATCGGCTAAAAAGAGCATGTCAAGTTGTCGATTGTGCATTTGGCATTTTAGCAAACAAATGGTGGGTCCTGCACACTCCTATTGTCGTAAACATGCAAAATGCGGTCTGTGCTGTTAAAGCTGCATGCGCCTTGCATAACTTTGTAAGGCAGCAGGATGGATTTGAGTTTGAGGACCCATTACATCAGTACACAGAAAGAGCTCATTGAACTGGTGTTCATGGAAGCAGACAAGGTACACATGTCAGGGATCAATTTGCGTCCTACTTTATGTCTCCAGCAAGACAGGTCCCATGGCAGCTTGAGGCAATTGAAGAATTTGAAATCTTTATTATCTTTATCTGTTTGTTAATACAACCATATACTAAGCTGTACTGAATAATTTTAAAAAATGCTTTATTGATAAGAAGTCTCGTATTTTTTTTAAATATATGTTTATCTTTGTGTGCAGCATCCATACAATATCCACTAGGGGTCAGAGTGTGCCCTCATGTATTTGTGACATGCTGAAAATACAAGTTTATACTCATACTTCCATGCATTGCTTAGGTGCTTATACTTATATACTTACGAAGAAGGAGGCAATAGATGTACCATTCCAGTTTATCCTGGCCACATTCCTACACACATACAATTTGTGTGTACACATATGTAGCCATAGTGATCCGCAATTGCACATCTATTGTCTGTTTTCCCATATGTATGATCTTAAGCAATGCATAGGAATATAAACGTAAGCTAGTACTGTTTTACTGGTGCTAATGTACTAAATAACAATCATGCTATTTTATCCCTATTAGGGATGAGCTTCGTGTTCGAGTCGAACCCATGTTCGACTCGAACATCGGCTGTTCGGTCGTTCGCCGAATTGCGAACGATATGGGCCGTTCGCGCCAAATTCGTGTGGCGCGTCACGGCCCATAATTCACTGCGGCATCGCAGTGCATTGCTGGCTGATGATTGGCCAAGCATGCACTATGACCCGCATGCTTGGCCAATCACAGCGCCGTCAGTAGAGAGAGCTGTAATTGGCCAAAGCCAGGGTGGCTTTGGCCAATTATGGCTCAGGGGATTTAGTACACACCCCACACTATATAAGGCCGCCTGCACGGCGGCCCTGTGTAGTGTGTGTTCCGGTGTGCTGAGAGATAGAGAGAGAGAGAGACAGTGTCATTTGATTTGAGTTAGATAGATTAGGCAGAACAGTCAGTCAGTTAGCTGCACTTACAGTGTATTGTGTATATATATGCATCCCAGGTGTTGCATATATATATATACACTGTATTCAGTTTAGCTAGATCCGTTCCTGTTATCTTCTATCTAGACTATTTACATTTAGTGCAGTGTGTCCTGCTCACAGTGTTCAGCTAGATCCGTTCCTGCTATTTACATTCAGTGCAGTGCGTCCTGCTCACAGTGTTCAGCTAGATCCGTTCCTGCTATTTACATTCAGTGCAGTGCGTCCTGCTCACAGTGTTCAGCTAGATCCGTTCCTGGTATTTACATTTAGTGCAGTGCGTCCTGCTCACAGTGTTCAGCTAGATCCGTTCCTGCTATTTACATTCAGTGCAGTGCGTCCTGCTCACAGTGTTCAGCTAGATCCGTTCCTGCTATTTACATTCAGTGCAGTGCGTCCTGCTCACAGTGTTCAGCTAGATCCGTTCCTGCTATTTACATTCAGTGCAGTGCGTCCTGCTCACAGTGTTCAGCTAGATCCGTTCCTGGTATTTACATTTAGTGCAGTGCGTCCTGCTCACAGTGTTCAGCTAGATCCGTTCCTGCTATTTACATTCAGTGCAGTGCGTCCTGCTCACAGTGTTCAGCTAGATCCGTTCCTGCTATTTACATTCAGTGCAGTGCGTCCTGCTCACAGTGTTCAGCTAGATCCGTTCCTGGTATTTACATTTAGTGCAGTGCGTCCTGCTCACAGTGTTCAGCTAGATCCGTTCCTGCTATTTACATTCAGTGCAGTGCGTCCTGCTCACAGTGTTCAGCTAGATCCGTTCCTGGTATTTACATTTAGTGCAGTGCGTTGTGCTCACAGTGTTCAGCTACATCCGTTCCTGCTATTTACATTCAGTGCAGTGCGTCCTGCTCACAGTGTTCAGCTAGATCCGTTCCTGCTATTTACATTCAGTGCAGTGCGTCCTGCTCACAGTGTTCAGCTAGATCCGTTCCTGGTATTTACATTTAGTGCAGTGCGTCCTGCTCACAGTGTTCAGCTAGATCCGTTCCTGGTATTTACATTTAGTGCAGTGCGTCCTGCTCACAGTGTTCAGCTACATCCGTTCCTGCTGTTTACATTCAGTGCAGTGCGTCCTGCTCACAGTGTTCAGCTAGATCCGTTCCTGCTATTTACATTCAGTGCAGTGCGTCCTGCTCACAGTGTTCAGCTAGATCCGTTCCTGCTATTTACATTCAGTGCAGTGCGTCCTGCTCACAGTGTTCAGCTAGATCCGTTCCTGGTATTTACATTTAGTGCAGTGCGTCCTGCTCACAGTGTTCAGCTAGATCCGTTCCTGCTATTTACATTCAGTGCAGTGCGTCCTGCTCACAGTGTTCAGCTAGATCCGTTCCTGCTATATACATTTAGTGCAGTACGTCCTGCTCACAGTGTTCAGCTAGATCCGTTCCTGTTATCTTCCTACTGACAGGCAGGCTTGTCTGGTTACAGTATATAAAGCTACCTTAAGAAAATTACAGGTGTTCTTTTTGATCCTATTAGTACCACGGTCAGGCAGCTAGACTATTTACATTTAGTACAGTGCGTCCTGCTCACAGTGTTCAGCTAGATCCGTTCCTGTTATCTTCCTACTGACAGGCAGGCTTGTCTGGTTACAGTATATAAAGCTACCTGAAGAAAATTACAGGTGTTCTTTTGGATCCTATTAGTACCACGGTCAGGCAGCTAGACTATTTACATTTAGTACAGTGTGTCCTGCTCACAGTGTTCAGCTAGATCCGTTCCTGTTATCTTCCTACTGACAGGCAGGCTTGTCTGGTTACAGTATATAAAGCTACCTTAAGAAAATTACAGGTGTTCTTTTTGATCCTATTAGTACCACGGTCAGGCAGCTAGACTATTTACATTTAGTACAGTGCGTCCTGCTCACAGTGTTCAGCTAGATCCGTTCCTGTTATCTTCCTACTGACAGGCAGGCTTGTCTGGTTACAGTATGTAAAGCTACCTGAAGAAAATTACAGGTGTTCTTTTTGATCCTATTAGTACCACGGTCAGGCAGCTAGACTATTTACATTTAGTACAGTGTGTCCTGCTCACAGTGTTCAGCTAGATCCGTTCCTGTTATCTTCCTACTGACAGGCAGGCTTGTCTGGTTACAGTATATAAAGCTACCTTAAGAAAATTACAGGTGTTCTTTTTGATCCTATTAGTACCACGGTCAGGCAGCTAGACTATTTACATTTAGTGCAGTGCGTCCTGCTCACAGTGTTCAGCTAGATCCGTTCCTGCTATTTACATTCAGTGCAGTGCGTCCTGCTCACAGTGTTCAGCTAGATCCGTTCCTGGTATTTACATTTAGTGCAGTGCGTCCTGCTCACAGTGTTCAGCTAGATCCGTTCCTGCTATTTACATTCAGTGCAGTGCGTCCTGCTCACAGTGTTCAGCTAGATCCGTTCCTGCTATATACATTTAGTGCAGTACGTCCTGCTCACAGTGTTCAGCTAGATCCGTTCCTGTTATCTTCCTACTGACAGGCAGGCTTGTCTGGTTACAGTATATAAAGCTACCTTAAGAAAATTACAGGTGTTCTTTTTGATCCTATTAGTACCACGGTCAGGCAGCTAGACTATTTACATTTAGTACAGTGCGTCCTGCTCACAGTGTTCAGCTAGATCCGTTCTTGCTATTTACATTCAGTGCAGTGCGTCCTGCTCACAGTGTTCAGCTAGATCCGTTCCTGGTATTTACATTTAGTGCAGTGCGTCCTGCTCACAGTGTTCAGCTAGATCCGTTCCTGCTATTTACATTCAGTGCAGTGCGTCCTGCTCACAGTGTTCAGCTAGATCCGTTCCTGCTATATACATTTAGTGCAGTACGTCCTGCTCACAGTGTTCAGCTAGATCCGTTCCTGTTATCTTCCTACTGACAGGCAGGCTTGTCTGGTTACAGTATATAAAGCTACCTTAAGAAAATTACAGGTGTTCTATCCCAGCTTAGTGCAGCTACAGGCCATTAGTACGTCTGGAAGGCCAAGAAGGAGAGGCAGACAGTCACAAGCCAATAAGAGAGGGCAAGCAGGCTCTGTGTCTAGTGCTGGTCGTGGAGACGGTGCATCCTCATCAGCACGTGGCCATGGGACACGCTTGGCCTTTTTTTCGGCAGCTGGCCGTGTTGAGCCGCAACATGCGGAAGACTTGGTCGAGTGGATGACCAAGCCGTCCTCATCCTCCTCATCCTCTCTCACCCATGCCCAGGGTGCTTTGTCTGGCAAAGCAGCGGCCTCTTCCCTCAGCTCAATGTCATCAGTGACTCCTTCCCTAGCTCCACCATGTCCTCATGAGGATTCCCTCGAACTGTTTGACCACAGTGTTGGGTACATGCTCCAGGAGGATGCCCAGCGTTTGGAAGGCTCTGATGATGATACTGAGCTCAATGAAAGCAGTAACATGAGCACGGACAGAGGGGGTGCCCAAGAAGGACAGCAATCTGGCAGTCATGCTCCCCCTGCTGCAGCATACTGCCAGGTTTGCTCCAGTGATGAGGAGGGAGGGGATGATGAGGTCACTGACTCAACGTGGGTGCCTGATAGGAGAGAGGAGGAGGAGGAGGAGGAGGAGGAGGAGGAGGTGGCACATCACCAACTAGGCAGGATGCCCTCCAGGGGCCAGCCTAAGGGCAGCACATTGACTGCATCACACCCCAAAGCTCCACATGTGCAGGGCGCTGCAGTCTCTGCGCGTTATTCAAAAAGTTCTTTGGTGTGGGCCTTTTTTGAGACGAGTGCATCAGATCGCACCGCTGCTATTTGCAACATATGTCTCAAGCGTATCTCGCGTGGCCAAAACATCTCCCGCTTGGGTACCACATGCTTGACCAGACATATGTTGACCTGCCATGCAGTTCGTTGGCAAGCGTATCTAAAAGACCCACACCAAAGAACAAAGACGATCTCTCCTTGCTCCTCATCAGCTGAGATTTCCAACCCCACTAGACCTTCAGTCCTCTCTGAGACCTGCAGTGAGAGGAATGAAGGTGTAGAATTAGGTGTGTCACAGCCAAGTACTTGTGGGCAATCTGCTTTTGGTACACCGACGTCAGATTGTACCAGGCAAATTTCCCTGCCCCAGCTGCTGCACCGCCGAAAGAAGTTTGCTCCCAGCCATCCACATGCCCAGCGGTTGAATGCTAGCTTGGCAAAATTGCTAGCACTTCAACTGCTGCCTTTTCAGTTGGTAGACTCTGCCCCCTTCCGTGAGTTTGTGGAATGTGCGGTTCCTCAGTGGCAGGTACCCAAACGCCACTTTTTCTCACGGAAGGCGATTCCGGCTCTCTACCGGCATGTGGAAGGCAATGTCCATGCCTCGCTGGACAGGGCGGTCAGCGGTAAGGTGCATATTACCGCTGACTCATGGTCCAGCAGGCATGGACAGGGACGTTACTTAAGTTTCACGGCGCATTGGGTGACTCTGCTGGCAGCTGGGAAGGATGCAGGACAAGGTGCAGTAGTGTTGGAGGTTGTTCCGCCACCACGCCTCCAAAATGCTGATTGTGACACACCTCTCTCCTCCACCCCCTCCTCTTCTTCTTCCTCCATGGCCTCTTCCTCGGAACCAGCGGTGCTCCGTAGGCGTTCAAGGGGCTACGCAAGTACGCAGGCCAAAAGATGCCATGCGGTGCTTGAGCTGGTGTGCTTGGGGGACAGGAGCCACACTGGGGCAGAGGTTCTGTCAGCTCTGCAGGGGCAGGTTCAGAGGTGGTTGACGCCACGCCAACTTAAGGCAGGAATGGTGGTTTGCGACAATGGCACCAACCTCCTCTCTGCCCTCCGACAGGGACAACTGACCCATGTGCCCTGTTTGGCTCACGTCCTTAACTTGGTGGTGCAGCGGTTCTTGGGCAGGTACCCGGGCTTACAGGATGTCCTGAGGCAGGCCAGGAAAGTCTGTGTGCATTTCCGCCGGTCATATAATGCCAGTGCTCGGCTGACGGACCTCCAAAAGGAGTTTAACCTGCCCAAGAACCGCCTAATCTGTGACATGCCCACCAGGTGGAACTCGACGTTGGCCATGCTGCAGCGGCTGCACACGCAGCAGAGGGCCATCAATGAGTACCTGTGGCACCAGGACAGGGTCAGGGGACCTTGGTTTTTTTTCCCCACGCCAGTGGGCCATGATCAGGGATGCATGCACTGTCCTGTCACCATTCGAGGAGGCCACGAGGATGGTGAGCACTGACAGTGCATGCATCAGTGACACTGTCCCCCTTGTCCACCTGTTGGAGCACACGCTGCATGGAATAATGGACAGGGCACTTGAGGCAGAACAGAGGCAGGAAGAGGAGGACTTCCTTAGCTCTCAAGGCCCCCTTTATCCAGACAGTGTTCCTGCGTGCCCGCCGATCACACAGGAAGAGGACGAGGAGGAGGAGGAGGAGGAGGAGGAAGATTGTGTCAGTATGGAGGTGGAGCCTGGCACTCAGCATCAGCAGTCTTTAAGGGATCAGTCCCAAGGAACACATGGACTTGTACGTGGCTGGGAGGAGGTGGCTGCGGACGTTGTTGTCCTTAGTGACCCAGAGGACTCCGGACCGAATGCCTCAGCAAACCTACGCTGCATGGCCTCCCTGATCCTGCAAAGCCTGCGTAAGGATCCTCGTATTCGTGGTATCAAGGAGAAGGACCAATACTGGCTGGCAACCCTCCTTGATCCACGTTACAAGGGTAAGGTTGCGGACCTTATCTTGCCATCGCAGAGGGAGCAGAGGATGAAACATCTTCGGGAGGCCTTGCAGAAAGGTCTGTGCAACGCGTTCCCAGAGACTGGAAGGTTACAAACTCCTGTTTCTGGACAACGTGTTGCTGAGGCTTCGGTCAGTCAAAGAAGGAGCGGTGGAGAAGGTGGCCGTCTGACCGATGCGTTCAGACAATTTTTTGGTCCGCAGCCCCAAGGTATGATCGGTTCCAGCAACCATCGCCAGCGTCTGTTTTACATGGTGCAGGAATACCTAGGGGCAAGATCAGACTTGGACACCTTTCCCACCGAAAATCCTCTGGGTTACTGGGTCTTGAGGATGGATCACTGGCCAGAGCTTGCACAGTATGCAATTGAGCTACTGGCCTGTCCTGCATCCAGCGTTCTTTCGGAACGCACATTCAGTGCTGCTGGAGGCGTGGTAACCGATCACAGGGTGCGTCTGTCCACCGACTCGGTCGATCGGCTGATCTTCATAAAAATGAATCAGTCTTGGATCACCACCAGCTACCAAGCACCTGATGCAGATGTAACCGAATAATTTTTTTTGAAATCTCAGATCCCTTCAAAGACTGCCTATGCTGATGCTGAGTGACTATCCCTGAGTAATTATCCTCTTCCTCCTCAATCATCACGCTGATAGCTTGTAAGAACATTTTTGGTTCTGGGCGCCACCACCAGTGCCTAAGGCACAATTTTTCAGCCCCTGTTTAACAGGGGCGTGTAATTACAATTTTTGATGTAATACTTTGCAGCAGGGCTCGTTCCTGCATTCCAACTAGAGTGTCTGTGAGGGGTTGCAGTGTTGTGGCACCAGCACCAGTGCCTAAGACCCAATTTTTCAGCCCCTGTCTAACAGGGGCGTGTAATTACAATTTTTGATGCAATACTTTGCAGCAGGGCTTGTTCCTGCGTTTCAACTAGAGTGTCTGTGAGGGGTTGCAGTGTTGTGGCACCAGCACCAGTGCCTAAGACCCAATTTTTCTGCCCCTGTCTAACAGGGGCGTGTAATTACAATTTTTGATGCAATACTTTGCAGCAGGGCTCGTTCCTGCGTTCCAACTAGAGTGTCTGTGAGGGGTTGCAGTGTTGTGGCACCAGCACCAGTGCCTAAGGCCTAATTTTTCAGCTCCTGTTCAACAGGGGCATGTAATTACAATTCTTGATCTAATATTTCACAGCAGGGCCCTGTGAGGGCTTACAGTGTTTTGGCCACAGCAACACCTAAGGCCCAAATTTCTGCTGAGTATATAGGGCAGGACCCTACTTTCAAACATCTAACTTACAAACGACTCCTACTTGCAAACGGAAGGAGACAACAGGAAGTGAGATGAAATCTACCCCTAAGGAAGGGAAATTCTCTCCTGTAAGAGTTAATATGGGAAAACAATTTCTCCTTTCCACTGATGCTTTCCAATCCTTGTTCCACAAAAAAACCCAAATTTTCAAAAAACATTTTTCATTGGGACAAAAAAGTGAGGTGAAATCTTCTGAAGAGGAGGAAAGACGCAAAACAAATGTCACAGGGGTGATAACCCTTCCCTATGTTTTCCAAAAAGCTTAGAAAAGATTTTTTGGCTGGAGCTAAACACATTAAAAATGTTCAAAATTACAAACAGATTCTACTTAACAACAAACCTACAGTCCCTGTCTTGTTTGCACCGCCTGAATACTGCTGTTCAGAGTATATAGGGACCTTTCCTTATTTTAATTTGGGTGCGGGGTTCCCCTTAATATCCATACAAGACCCAAAGGGCCTGGTAATGGACTGGGGGGTACCCATGCCGTTTGTCTCACTGATTTTCATCCATATTGCCATGACCCGACATGACATTAAACCCGCAAGCAGTTTTAAATGAGATTTTTTCCTTTAAAAATGACATTTGGTGCAGGGACTGTTCTAAACATGGGAAACATGCGTCACTTTACAGGCATACTATAGACACCCCCCAGGTACGATATTTAAAGGAATATTTCACTTTTTTTTTTTTACTTTAAGCATCATTAAAATCACTGCTCCCGAAAAAACGGCCGTTTTTAAAAGTTTTTTTTGCATTGATACATGTCCCCTGGGGTAGGACCCGGGTCCCCAAACCCTTTTTAGGACAATACCATGCAAATTAGCCTTTAAAATGAGCACTTTTGATTTCGAACGTTCGAGTCCCATAGACGTCAATGGGGTTCTAACGCTCGTGCGAACTTGCGGTCCGTTCGCGGGTTCTGGTGCGAACCGAACCGGGGGGTGTTCGGCTCATCCCTAATCCCTATGGTCGGTTTGGTGGTTAGTTCAGTTTTCAGGTGTTTATCTTACCTTTATCATCCTTCACACGGGCATTTAGGTCTGACCAATTTGTGAACACTTGGCTGGCAATTTGGTTCCATGCCCTCCTCTTGCTCACTCAAAGCTTGTAGCATGGATCTCTGGAATCGTAGAGGCAGGGGTGCTGCTTTACCATTCAAATAAAGTTCTCCAGATCTAAAAGAGATACTGTCTTATCCACTTCCTTCTCCATATTGCTTGCCTCCATGTCTGCTAACCAAAAATGAAGATCTATGCATTTCCTGTGTTTTTTTATGTCATTTACTTTATGTAAATCTATTTCACTTGAGCAGATAAAAGCTGCACAACGCGCGTAGAAGCGCTCAAAGAAGCGGGATGTCACGCTAAGATGCTCGAATCAAGCGTTTTCATTACTTTCTATGGGAATACAAACGCTCCAAAAATGCCCAAATCTGCCCGATTCGAGCGACAAAAAAGGGTCCATAACTTGTTTGAGCTTCAGGCGTTGGGCTTCAGGCAACTTGGAGTGGAGATCCATCTCCATATAGAATAATGGATTTTTTCCCCCAAGCGTTTTGTAGCTTCAGGCTTCAAGCTACAAAACACTCAGGTGTGAACGGGGCCTAAGGGTACAGTGCACTACAGAGGAAAAATATTTGGGGTTACTTATCTCAGATGATTGCAAAATGAACAAACATTGTGGCCAGGCAGTGGGAAAAGCAAATAGAATTCCAGGATGCATCACTAGAGGCGTTACCAGCAGGGGGAAGGAAGTCCTGATTCCCCTTTTTTAGATCTTTAGTGAGACTTCATTTAGAATACTGGGTCCAGTTCTGGAGACATCACTTAAAAAAAGATATTGGTAAGATTGAATGAGTTCAGAGACGGGTAACGGCAATGGAGAAAATTCTGAGGCATAAAACATATCAGGAGAGACTTCACAAACTTATTATAAACAGTCTAGAGCATGGGTGCTCAACCTGTAGCTCTTCAGTTGTTGCAGAATTACAAGTCCCATCTCGCCTCAGCCTTTGGGAGTCATGCTTATAAATGTTGGTGGCTTGCAATATAAATTACAACAAAATACAGAAACAACTGCTGTCAGCAGCATCTGCACTGTAAACTATACTGTAAACTATATACAATGCTGCAATCATTTCAGCAATAAAAACCTCACAGGGCTTCTAATCCTTCCCTACACTCTCTATAAGGGCATGTTTAGGCTTTATATGTGTCTTAATAAAAAGTCTCATGAAATTATGCTGCTCTAGGCAGACTTCTAGCCTCCTTTCTATCGGCCATGGTTACAGGCCAAATGGGGGTCTGCCTGCTCCCAAGGAAGAAAGTAAGCAACACAGGAAGCTGCACATCCATTAAGTCCTTGATCTTTCTTTCTTGTTAAGTCCCAGATGGGGTGAAATGCATCAGAAAGAGGCCCAGTAGTCAGGCGGTAGGGCATACGCTCAGTGAGTGGCTAAATACCCATTTACAGAGACGGGTAACAACAATGGTGAAAATTCTGAGGGATAAAACATATCAGAGGGCGTGGTTTGGCCAAGCAGGAAGATGGCCGCGTAATTGAAGAGCTCCTGCCATTGCCAGTCCTTTTTCTCAAATAACGGAGGAATTTCACAGAGAAACGATGGGTACAGCTTCCAGACAATCCTCAACCTCCAGATCCCTCTCCCCTAGAGAGCATACAGGAGGAATCAGCCAAAATATACTGGAGATGTTCCGGACACAAAGGAGCAATATGGCGTCTTCCCGCCACAGGCCGCCTCAGACCTCGGACTTGCCTCAATCCGACCCCGCTCCTTTACCTCACTCATCCGCACCGCCGCTTATGAGTGATATTGCCACTCCTGCTCAGCCTTACCTGAACATACATGACTTGCAGACAATTGCCGCCGACATTAAGGATACCCTATCGGCGGCCATTGCGGAGCTACGCCTGGACATCCATACACTGAATGACAGGGTGCTTGAGGTGGAACAAGTGACAGCGCAACATGACCGTGTACTCCGCAAGGCCACTAGACGAATCGACACACACACCATGCAGATGAGGAAAATTCAAAGACGAGTTGAGGACCTCGAAAACAGGGGTCGCCGTCATAACCTCAGGGTCAGAGGACTGCCTGAGGCCATAACCGCTGAACATCTCTCCCCGGCTGTGACAGGACTGTTCAATGATTTATTAAACAGACCGCCTGAAACACAGATTGCCATGGACAGAATACATAGGGCCCTACGTCCCAAATGTAGGGACATGGACCCCCCAAGAGATATAATCTGCTGCGTGGTGGATTACCGGCTCAAGGAAGAGATCCTCCGTCAAGCCAGAGGCAGACAGCAGTTGCAACATGAGGGGACCCCCATCCAGATCTTCCAGGACTTATCCGGTATCACTCTCCAACACCGTAGAGATCTTAAACCTTTACTGGATGTCCTCCGCTCCAAGGGAATCCAGTACAGGTGGAAGTTCCCCTTTTGCCTTTTGGCTACTAACCAAGGTCGTACTGCTTTATTAAAAGTCCCTGAGGACCTGCATTCATTTTGCGACATTCTGGATATCCCCCTAGTGGATGTACCAAACTGGTACGCAGAATACCGCCACTCTCCGACGAAGAAGCCCCCACTTCCGGAAGAGCCGATGGAAGCACAGAGTACTAGAACCAACGGATGAAGATCACCCTCTGGCAGCAGAAGAAACTACCCACACATCAAGGTACGCAACTCAACTCTGGCCACTCTGACTCTCTGCGGCAACGTAGAGCCCGACGAGATTACTGAAAAGCCCATTCCATAGGCTCTGTTTGTTCATTGCACAGTTATTTGATCGTTTCTTAGTTCTGACACCGGCAAATCTCTACTCCACCGCTTCACTATCCCCATTTGGCTCGGATCGCCAAGCACTGAAAGTGTCACACTGAACCTGAACGGCTACAAGAGGACATTGCTAGATAACGTAAAATGGCTGCAAACCCCCCCCCCTCACTCTTATTCCACAACTCTGACACTGCTGACTCATCCAATGTCTCTCCGACTGCACAGAGATGCCTGATCCGCATCCACGGACACTCGCAAACGCTTTCCTGCACTAGCTTGATCGCTACCTATAGTCTCCACCCGCCTCCTTCACCCTATGATTACACCGCTCTATAACGGTACTGAAGGACTTCTCCTCCCTCCGAACTTTACCGCCAGCACATCTAGCTTTATATACTCTCCGTGATTGCTATATATGGTTTTATACTGGACTCGGTAATGTATATTAGTTATGATTATGCATGGATAATGTTACCTCATGGTACGGGGGTATCCAGGCTGATTTACACACTGAGCGATCCCCGTCATTTCCATACTAAGCGGACATAAGTGTCCCAATTTATATTATATAACACATCCCAACGCTTTCAACCCCTTATGCAAGATCTCCTCTCCTAACGCTAAGGACTTGAACAAACATCAGTTGGCTTATAGACCAATACTACCCAACTATTTTATGACCTTGCGTTTGAATCTCCCACCCACCTTTTCTGCACGGCAAACCTGACCGCACGTAGCACCACACGTCCTTGAAGATTGTATCTCCAATACTTATACCACCTGACAGGAAGATTCAGATAGAGACGGCTCTTACTAACGCACTTTACCTCTGTATTCCTTATAAAATGTACGTTGCATTCATGGACCTGACCGCAGTCTACAGTAGATATATTTATCCATAGAGTCACCTTACAGGACTCCTTTCCCCCAGTAATTAGGAGACACGCACTTGGCTTGAAATACATAAAAGGCTTCTTACAGTACAACGCTCTGGTGGACTGCACATACACACCCTACTCTGGTATGGCCACACACCAACAGACTTATGCTCATTGGGATGCGGAGTGTAAGGGTCTCTCCTAATCAACCCGACACTCAGATAAGATACGGAGCTTGTAGCTCTCCTCCCGGGAGGTATTGTCACCTAGATCAGCCTACACCCAACTACCAGTTACTCACAACGACAGGGTACTCACAGCTTCTCTGAGTACTCACTTAGACGACTACCAATTTTACACATGATAGGGGTGATGACAGTGAGGAAGGAAGCATCCCTTCAAGCTTAAAAATACATCACCCATATCCACATCCAAGGCTAAGTCAGAATTGTGGGAACAGTATGACTATACCTCGTTTAGCCATAGCAATGTTTATAACACAGTTTATGGGGTTGTTTTTGGTTTTTATTCCGTTTTCTTGTTTAACATGGTTATGTGTCTTTACATGCTGATTGTATTTTATGAGTCCCACTTCATACTTTTTCTGAACCCTCACCTCCTGCAACACATGCTCTTACAACGTGACATAATTCTCATCTAATATATGGCATGATATCATTATCGTGGCGAAGTATGTTAGACCTCTCACACACATACACCCCTGAGACATTTCCCCGCAGCCTTCCGGAACACCACATACCCTATCCTGCCTTCTCCACCAACACACACTGCATACTACAGCCCTTGTTACAGTTACAGTTACCTCTACTTTTCTAACCATTTCTGATTCTCTCTTTCCTCCCTCTATACACTTCTAATACTGGTAATGGCAGGCATACTCGATTCTTGACACATCTTTCACGCTCGGTACGTTCCAACCCCCACACAGTGCAGTGGAACAACGTGGTCTGGACTCGGACCGAATTCCACGGACAACACACTGTACTCATCTACCCCTCTACTGGTAGAGGAGATTAATTGAAATAACCCCCCTCCTCTCTCACCTTATCTCCCCCCCACATTTTGCAGTACTACACAGGCGGACAACTTACTATCCCTTTCGGCTTACCCCAATTGTAAATTACTTTACATCCCACAATTCGATATAAACGCTTCTTCCCCACAGAGGATGACAGACACTCCAACTTTTAACGTACCAGGTCACACAAGGTCTTCACTCATCTCTCGGGTAAAACTCTGCTCGTTAAACATGCGCGGGCTTAACATACCCGAAAAAAGATCAAAACTACTCCAGGAAACACACTTCCGCTCAGACAACATCCCAAAACTCCATAACAACCACTTTCCTACAGCTTATCATGCTTCCAATGACAACTCTAAGACGAAAGGCGTTTCGATTCTAGTAGCAAAGAACTGCCCTTTACTAGTCTCGGAGGTCAAAAGAGACCCTGAGGGTAGATACCTTTTCCTTAAAGGGACCTTACACAACATACCCATCACCTTAGCCAATTTATACGCCCCCAATACAAAGCAGGTTCTGTTCTTCAGCAAAACACTACAGCTGCTAACTGAATTCCACACAGGCATACTCGTTCTAGGTGGAGATTTCAACGTGGCCCTATCCCCATCACAAGACTCCTCCACAGGGATGTCCTCCATGCCATACAGAGCCCTTAGGGCCATCAAAAAACACCTTCAAGAATTAACCCTGCACGACACCTGGCGAACGCTACATCCAAACGAGAAGGACTTTACGTTTTATTCTCCTCCTCACAACAAATATACTAGAATCGATCACTACTTTATAACACAATCAGACCTGTCGCTATTTTCCAAGGCCTCCATTGATCCAATGGTCCTCTCCGATCACAATCCGATATCAATCACCCTTGATTTACCGGCAATAAGATCCAAAAATATGATATGGAGACTCAATACCTCTATCCTAACTGACATTGATGTCACCCAAAAACTTACTACTCACCTCCTACAATACTTTGCGGAAAACATGACCGTGGATTCAAAACAATTCAGCATATGGGCTGCGCATAAATGCGTTATCCGTGGAGAAATCAACAAACTCCATAGGGATCGCATCACAGCACTATACGTTAAAATACACCCTTTAGAACAGGCACATAAACTCTCTGTGGCCACCAAATCCCTCGATGAATTAACGAAAGCTAGGGAAGAACTACTTACAGAACTTTGTAAATCCGTTAAACGCAAATACGTTCTAACTCAAAAATTGTTCTATGAGTTCGGAAATAAATCTGGAAAATTAATAGCTAGAGCTCTACAATCCAGGAAAGCATCTAACAGCATACACTCGATCAGAGACCCGGCAGGAAAAGCATTCGTTTCACCGGAAGCCATAGCCACACAATTTGTCAAATACTTTTCCGAACTTTATAACCTACCCCCCTCTACTGGAACGGGGACCACCCAAGACAGGCAAGCCTCCATTCAAAATTTCTTAACCCGCTACTGCCCATCCTCTCTTACCCCAGAGGATGCGGCCAGCATGGACCATCCCATAAGCACAGATGAAATTACAGCGGTGTTGAAACAACTTAAAACGGGCAAGAGCCCGGGCCCAGACGATTTGACCGTAGGCTATTACAAGACCTTCCAAGACATACTTACACCTCATTTAGCAGCAACATTTAACACTTTCTCTTCCCCCTCCCAAATAAATAATGACCTCCTAGAAGCCCACATCACGCTCATCCCTAAACCAGGAAAGAAGGAAACTTTAGTCTCTAACTACAGGCCAATATCTCTCCTGAATGTCAACTTAAAAATTTATGCCAAAATTCTCACCAATCGTATACTCCCTTTTCTCCTCAAACTTATATCTCTAGACCAGGTCGGCTTTATCCCTGGCAGGGAGGCCAGGGATAACACTATAAAAGCCATTAACATCCATCACTGGCTCTCAGTTTCTTCCACCCCAGGCTTCTTCCTTCCACTTGACGCGGAGAAGGCGTTCGACAGGGTAGCTTGGGACTACATGACAGCGGTACTACAGGCCATGGGTGTAAGGAGATTCTATATTACATTTCATTATTGATTAATTGATTAATTGTTGATTTCACTCTGTTCATGATTTTCACATTGCTTATTTTGCTTTAATAATCAGAGACATATCTTAGACATATCTTAGTATATTTTTTGATTAAGATCAAAAATGGAATATCTCATATATGTCTTTTCCTCTTTTCCATGCCCAGCAGAGGAAGCATCTGCTATGTGGTTTTATCTTGGTACTTTTTTTTGGTACATATTTGCAGCTTAAGGAAGCTGCGGTTGTCCGGCAGACAAGTGACACAGGGTGAGGAATTTTTTGACCTATTAACTTGAACAACATGTATGGGTCACCATTTTTGATATCACAAGACATCACAAGATGTAGAAATTAATAATGTTTGGAAATTACCGAATATGCTAATATGTATTATGATTTTGATTGGCCCCAAAATTGTGGGCAGAGTCTTGTAAAGACAGCATAAAAAAGCAAATCCAAAAAATAAAGACTTGTAATCATTTCAGCATACCTACCTGTGTGTATGTGTCATTGATTAACCGCCGGCGAGGACTTCCACTAAGCCACATCCCAAGTGCCTAGGCCACAAGGAGAAGACGAAGCGCCTAACAGTTTTTGGTACCAGAAGTGGGGTATTTTGAAACAGGTAAGACATTTTTATACCTTTTTGCCTATTTTCTGGTAACTGGTATTGATGCTTGCCTTGTTCAAATAGCCTTGTATGTCCACCCACTTACATAAACTGTGCCTTCGCAACGGGCTGTAGCCCCTTGGAGGGTTAGAAGGGCTCGCAGAGGTATTTTTGGTTTTTTTTAAGTAGTCTGACTAGGCTGGTCTGACTATAGAGATATATATGTGTGTTTAAAACTCGGGAAGTATAGAATACGCCCGTAGTATAAGGAGTGGCTTAGTGGACGCCCAATTTTTGGGGAAAATATTGAAAAGTGCACTTATTATACTCATTATAACATGTTCATATAAATGTAACTTTATCATGCCACTGTATATATAAGATTTTGTTTGTTTTCTTGCTTGTTTTTTTTTCTAGGTAACACCGTAAGTATTTAGAGTGTATAGAGTATTAGAGAATTAGAGATAAGTGTATGATAATATATGTGTATGACAACTGAATTTAAAGTATTGTATTGATTTAGAGGGATTTTGTTGATATTGTATTACACATATATGTACTAAATGAACAGCCTAGGACAGGAGCCTGATTGTAGTGAGATAGCGCCCACCTGCCCACGTTGCACCTTTGGTCTACTGTTTCTTAATATTGATAGGACGTGGATTCTGCTCACTACCAGACCAACCGGATTTTCATACCGGCTTGGTGCAAGGGGGGTCTATCCCACCGCAAAAAGGGGCACTGTACGCCGGGTACTAAGAGTTAATCTTCATAGCTATTTCAGCCCCACTGCCATAAGAGACCAAGGGACTTACTCCCAAGTCAGGGAACAGATTATAGCACAAACAGGTTGCTTTCATCTCTGTCCCTGTACTAGTCATACACTTCCAAGGTTGTTAGATGGGGAATTCTGCAGCAACCCAGACCATGGCCAATCCATCTCCCTATGAGTATGTTAAAAACACACTGCCGGGATCACAGGTAGAACCGTTTTGGACACAGGTCAGAGACAGGTGCAAACAGCTGGGGATACATGACCCAGGGCCAGTGGGACCCTGTTCTGAGGATGAGTGGAAGGAAGTGAGCAAGGTGTGTCAGGTACACAAGCACTCCTACCCACCTGGGAAATGGGAAGACATCCAGTATATGAAAAATTGTTACAAAATATGGAATAAATGCTTAGCCAAATATAAAACAGAGTATGTAACTAAAGCCCCCACACCAAAACCTGTAAATTCACCCACCCTTTCTCAGCAACCCGAAGCACCCCCCCCTTATGTGATGGTTAAACAGGAGGATGGAACATTGGGTCCATGTCTTCAGCTGTACCCATCTTTGGACCCAGCAGTATTAGCTACCATGGTACATAGTGCAGCTGATCAGGCGCAGGTTACACGATGGGAAAACGAAAGTAGAAACAGGAAAGAGGAAGTCCGAGTGGAAGGTATACGTAGGAGAGAAGAAGAGAGAATTAGGAAGTTAGATCCGAAGGAGAGAGAATTAGAAGAGAAGTTAAAAGAGCTCAAGGAAAGGGAGGAAGAGTTAGAACGTTACAAAAGAGAGCTAGATAAGAGGGATGGTGAGATGAGAGAGTATTCTGTGATAGCTAAGGAAGAAAGGGATGGAATGTCCCTGGAAAAGGGAGAAGAGGAAGGAGTCAGGAAGTTAAGCCCCAGGGAAAAGGAATGGGAGGAGAAACAGAAAGAATTTAATAAGAGACAGCAGGAGGAGGAAGAAAGGATACAAAGGAAAAGGGAAGATTTAGAGGCATATGAGAGGAAACTAGAGAAAAAGGCAAGAAGGATTAAGGAAGCTGAAGAAAAGATAATTTCACAGCCATCCACCACACTCAGAAGCCAGAAACCCCCACAGGAGGAAAGGGAGCAGGGTGAATCCTCTACTGAGGAAAGAGAAATGGAGGTGGACCAGGAAACTCTAGGTGCCACCTTTAAAGCACCACTCATGCATATAGGGGAGACGGAAGTCCATCTTCCCTTACCCCTAGGCACACTGTCAAAGATAAAGGAGTTATGCCCCAGCCCAAAGAAAAGCCCTAGAGAGGCTGGTGCTTTCCTTGCAAAATACAGTGCAGGGACAAGCCTGGATAAGGAAGATATAGCAGGGATTCTTAGTATAGTTGACCCTGACAGCCCAGAGGGGCATCCCGTAGAGGCCTTATGGACAGCCCACATAGAAGAGAATAAAGATTGGGTGTCTTTTTGGAAAGGTATGGGGAATCATTGGTCTGCTATATACAAGGGTTCATCTGCACTTCAGGAACTTGTCCTAGCAAAACAGGGACCGAAGGAAAAGTTCTATGAATTTTGTACCCGGGTATATAGTCTGTGGAAAGCAGTAGATAACGCCAACCCCCAATTGTTCACCACCACCATTATGGCTGGTGGCGATACGAAGGTGACACAGTTGCTTAAATTCACTAATCCAAAGTGGGCAGAACAACCCCCAGATGAATTTATGAAAGATGCTAGGTCACGAGAAACATCGGGGGTATTTGAACAGAAGGGTGGTATTTTTCCCTCCATAACACCAACCCAGACTCTGCCAACTGGTGGGGCCCCGCCCACCCACATAATGACAATGCAACCTTATCCACCAATGCAATCTTATCCCCCAGACCAGGTTTACCCACCAGACCAGGGGTGCTTTAACTGTGGGGAACTGGGGCACTGGAAGTCCCAATGTCCCTACAGAATTAGAACAAACGCCCAGAGAGGAAGGGGTAGGAATCTTAACACCGGCCCCCGTCGCTTTCAGGATATCAGGTATCCTCACCCACCACAACCCCAACCACCCCTACCACAACCCCAACCACCCCCACCACAACCCCAATACCAGCCTCAGCCTAACAGACCACCCCCGCGCATTCCGATGCAGTGGCCATCCGCTCGGCGGACACCACAATAGGGATGCCAAGAGTATGTCCCGTCCCTCAGCCTTGTGTGTTATAATCCATCGTGGAAAAGTCTTCCACAGGTACTATTGCGGGTAGACAATCACCTGATATGTCTACTTCTGGATTCAGGGGCTACATTCAGTAGCTTGAATGATGCCATATATGACACACCGCACTGCACTGAGGGAAACTCTATTGGTATAAATGGGACATCAGTTACCCACCCCATCACTCCACCATTGCCCGTGGCTACTCCAGAAGGGCAGGAACTGTGCACTCAGAGTTTTGCTGTCCTTGTGGATTGCCCAGTATCTTTAATGGGGAGGGACCTACTCTCAAAACTGAATATCACCATTAAATTTGACAGAGGGGGCTCCCTCACTGCCAACTCACCGTTCTGTGATTTACATGCCCCAAAGAGACACACTTTCAGGGGACTCTTTGCATCATTGCCACCCACACTAGAAACACATGCCATATGGGCAGACAACAAAGGGAGTGTGGGTTTCATCAACTGTACACCCTACACACCACAAATGCGTCCAGACGCTGTAGTACAGTATCACAAGCAGTACCCCCTGCCACTTGAAAAAATTGAAGGCATCACACCATTAATCAATGATTACATAGCAAAAGGGATTCTGAAACACATCATAAGCCCCTGGAATACACCAATCTACCCTGTGAAAAAGGCAAATGGGGAATGGAGGCTTGTACAGGACCTAAGGGCCGTGAACAAGCAGGTTATACCTCTGCCACCTTTGGTGGCAGATATTTCTTTCATCTTTTTGAAAATACCTGCTGATTCCCTTTGCTACACAGTAGTAGACCTGGCGAACGCCTATTTTAGCATCCCGATCGATGATGGGGTATCGCCCATGTTCTCATTCTCATGGGGGGGGAAAAAGCAGTTGACCTGGTCAAGATTACCTCAGGGGTATGTGGACAGTCCCGCAGCCTTCTCCATGGTCCTTAATGAGACAATTAAGTCATGGACTGCTGAGCGTGGGTCGGTGCTAATACAGTATGTGGACGACTTGCTCCTGTGCAGTCGATCTGCTGAAGATTGTGCGGTCGATTCCACATCTCTGTTACATCACCTGGCCAGGTGTGGCCACCTAGCATCGAGAAGGAAAATTCAATGGTGTCAAAGTCAGGTAGAATACCTGGGATGCATTCTGAAGGAGGGAACCAGGCTGGTATCCCCCAAACGTGCCGCAGCCCTGCAGGCTCTCAGTCCTCCAAGAGACAAAGCAACTTTGCTCTCATTCTTGGGTGCAATTGTATATTGCCGCCAATGGATCCCAGATTGTTCATATTATGATGGCATTCTGAGGGAGGCTACCTTGTCCACCGCCCCAAAGACAGTAGATTGGACATCAGAAAGGCTCTGTGCTTTTCAGGCCTTGTTAAAAAGTCTGACCCAGGCCCCCGCCCTGGGATTGATAGAATATGGCAAACCCTTTCAATTATACTGTGTGGTATCAGGAAATTCTTTTGCTGCGGTTTTGACACAGCAACATGGAACCGGGTACCGACCAGTCTCCTATCTCTCAAAAAAGTTGCCTACCCAAGTACAGGGGATGCCATCCTGTCTACAAAACCTTGCTGCTTGTGCTATGGCAGTTCAGGAGGCTAACAAATCAGTATTAGGCCATGAACTGACTCTCTACACTACTCATTCAGTAACTCACCTTCTACAGAACATGAACACACAGCATATGACAGCACAAAGGCTTAGTGGGTATGAGATCACACTTCTGAATACTGATAACCTCACCCTCAAACACGCACCACCAAGTAATCCCACTGTCCGTCTTTTACATTCTTTGCTCAAGCTGCCACGAGACCCTGATCAGAAGCACAATTGTGTTGAACAGGTTGCAGCAATAACCAGCCCTCGCCCAGATCTCACTGACATACCCTTACCAGGAGTACAGGACGTCTTCATAGATGGCAGTTGTACTCGCCCCTCTGATGCAACATTCCTGACAGGGTATGCCATTGTCCAACTACCTGATGTGGTGTTGGAAGCAAAAGCCTTACCACCCTCCTCTGCACAGGTAGCAGAATTGGAGGCACTCACAAGAGCTTGCATACTTTTCTCTAATGAGGAGGTAAACATCTACACAGATAGTAGGTACTCTTTTGGTGTAGCGCACGACTATGGCGTAATCTGGGCGAATAGAGGATTTAAAACCGCTGACAACAAGCCAATCGCTAACTCCACGCAAATTAAAGCACTCCTGCAAGCGATTCTTCTCCCAAAAAGGATAGCGGTCGTCAAAGTAAAAGCACATTCATCAGATAACAGCAGAGTTTCCAAAGGAAACGCTCTGGCAGACAGGGAAGCAAAAAAAGCCGCTGCCCTGTACACTGGTCAGCCAGCCCCCACAACAATGTTCTTCAAAGAACATTTTACATCACCCAACTTTAAAACCGTTGTGGCACAAATACAGGGATTAGCTACAGAGGAGGATGTTTCTTTTTGGGTCAAGGATGGCTTGACCAAGGACCAAGAAGGTCTTTGGTCAAAAGAGGGGAAGATATTGGGAATACCAGAAGCAAGCAGTGTTCTCATACTTTCCTATCTCCATGGTCCAGGACATATAGGTACCACCGCCCTAACAAACATATACACAAAGTGTTTCTGCACAAACAACTTAAGTAAACAGGCGAAACTCCTCACCAGCAGTTGTCTAACCTGTGCACAAAACAATGTCCAAGGGAAAAATCATGGATTACATGGCCATCTGCCCTCACCCTTGGGTCCCCTAACAGATTTGCAAATAGACTTCACACACATGCCCAAACAAAGAGGTAATTTGAAATGCCTTTGCGTAATCGTATGCAAATGGTCGGGCTGGGTTGAGGGAATTCCTTGTATAGGTGAGACTGCTAAAATTGCTGCCAAGTGCCTACTGAACCATTGGGTTTGTAGGTTCGGAATACCAACGGCCATATGGTCAGACAGAGGGCCTGCCTTCAGCTCCTCTATTACACAGACTTTAGCTAAGCTACTAGGCTTACAGTGGAAACTGCACATCCCTTACCACCCACAAAGTGCAGGAGTAGTGGAAAGAATGAATAGGAACATCAAGGACAAGTTAAAAAAGGCCACGGGGGGCACCATGAAAGGATGTTTGGATTACCTTCCTTCTGTCCTATTCCAGATCAGGACAACACCACATGCTAGAACAAAACTCTCACCTTTTGAGATTTTGATGGGAGTTCCTGCAAACATAGAGCTGCCCCTCTTAGATCAAAACACTGACATTAACATCTATTCTCAACAGGAAATGTACGTGAAAAATCTGGTAAGTATGCTACAAGATATGAACGAACAAGTCTCTGTCACCTTTTCTCCTCTTTCAACAGAACCTACTCATCCCTTCATCCCAGGAGATAAAGTACTGGTGAAACAACTGGCACACAAGAAGAAGGTTGGACCCATTTTCACCGGACCCTGGAAAATAGAGAAGGTTTCCAGGACTGCTGTACTGACCGATCTAGGAAACACCTGGATCCACGCCAGCCGGTTAAAGAAGTGTCCACAGCAACCCCAGACCCCTGACCCTCCACCAGCATCCCAAGACTTCTCTCTACAGGAACCACGACCGGATTTGAAGGACATTCAAGAAGGCATAAAACAAAAGTCTCTGGACGACGAGACGAATCCCCCACCAACAGGAAGAAACGTGTAACAGAACTTTGCACACAGTACCTGACAAAATGATTTCCACCTTTGTGTCAGGAAAAACATTATGCCTCTGGACATGTCTGATTCTGATAGTATTCCTACCTACTTGGTTAATAGCGAATTGTGTGTATTATCCAGGAGGTTTAGGGCTCCTAAAAGGGATTTGTGGAAAGGCCCAGATAGCCAAAGCACCTAGCATAAAATATAAAAGAAGTATGTCCTCCACTGAACCCCCTTCAGGTTTCACTGACAAGATGTCATTGTTGAGGTTTAAGTACAGTTATGCACAAAAGTCTGGTTTTGAGAAATGTTGGATATGTAGCAAACTCCACCCCAGTACAGCCAGAATCCCATTGATGGCCATTCCCTTAAACATCACTCCTTTTTTGAATGGAACACCCCCCATAACTCTTGCCAATGTCATAAGAAAAAGTCCCAATAAGCCCCTCGGTTTTCAAATTGTGGGCAGGAGCCACGCTCCAGATTGGTGTTTCATACTGGGAAACATTTCCAGGGGAGCTGAGGTGTGCAAACGGTCAAAACTTAATGTCTCCATGGCTTCCCTTACCGACGGCTCACTTTTTCACACCTCAGACCCTGTGATAAATGCTACCATCTATGACCTTTTTAATACTAGCTCCCACTCCATGGTCGCACAGTTATTGGCTCTGCTGATGGCATCTGGTCATTCAAAGGGTGCAAGGACCGTTGTTAGTCAACGACCTTTGGCATTAGGTAACACAACGTACATCTGTTGTGGTAAACTGCTTTGTTACCCATGGATTCCTGAAGAACCTCAGGGATGGTGCTACCTTGCTAAGATAGTTCCTATAATGGGAGTAGTTGGGGACAATGGGCAAGGACACCTACTTAAAGCTAGCACCCACCCAAGATACCCTCTAAAACATCTTGGAAAGAGAGAAATATTCCTAGAGAAAGATATGACCTGGGCTTGGTTCCCTTCCTGGACAGGTTGGGGAATAGATTTGATGAAGAGACTAAATAACTACACCTCAATCATTGATGAGATCTTGGAGAAGGACTCTGATGACATCTCAAAATTAAACCTAGAAACCAGAGCTATTAGAAAACAATTGGAGCTTCATGACCTTGCTATAGAAAGCATGAGCGCAGCCCTCACAGGCCTCTGTGAAATTACTGAGGACTATGAGTGCTGCACTTGGATACACAATACGAGTATCGAGATCCCTGATTACTATGACATCATTACACAACACAGAAAAGAGGTAAACAAGCTACAACAGGATGCAAGGGATATTGGGAAAACATGGGACCCTTTCTCTACCGGGTTCAGTTTTGGAGGTCTCACTTCATGGTTTAAGAACACGGCAATGACAATTTTTACCATACTGCTTTTCATATTGTTCTTGTATGCATGCTTCACGTTACTCAAATGCCTCTACCAAAAGGGTAGCAAAGCACCTTCCGAAACCATGAAGCTGACTTCCATTACCAGAGATCCCACGGTATGGTACGAGAACCAGGGAAATGAGGCCGAGGAATATGAATCCTTAAGGCGTGATGGACAGGTAGCCGAGGAATATGACTCCTTGAGGCGTGATGAAAAGGTGGAATGACCATTTCGATGATATCGAATGGTCAAAGGGAGGATTGTAAGGAGATTCTATATTACATTTCATTATTGATTAATTGATTAATTGTTGATTTCACTCTGTTCATGATTTTCACATTGCTTATTTTGCTTTAATAATCAGAGACATATCTTAGACATATCTTAGTATATTTTTTGATTAAGATCAAAAATGGAATATCTCATATATGTCTTTTCCTCTTTTCCATGCCCAGCAGAGGAAGCATCTGCTATGTGGTTTTATCTTGGTACTTTTTTTTGGTACATATTTGCAGCTTAAGGAAGCTGCGGTTGTCCGGCAGACAAGTGACACAGGGTGAGGAATTTTTTGACCTATTAACTTGAACAACATGTATGGGTCACCATTTTTGATATCACAAGACATCACAAGATGTAGAAATTAATAATGTTTGGAAATTACCGAATATGCTAATATGTATTATGATTTTGATTGGCCCCAAAATTGTGGGCAGAGTCTTGTAAAGACAGCATAAAAAAGCAAATCCAAAAAATAAAGACTTGTAATCATTTCAGCATACCTACCTGTGTGTATGTGTCATTGATTAACCGCCGGCGAGGACTTCCACTAAGCCACATCCCAAGTGCCTAGGCCACAAGGAGAAGACGAAGCGCCTAACAATGGGATTCCCAGCACCCTTCCTCCAAATGATAATGGCATTGTATACCTCACCCATGGCCAGAATAAGGGTCAATGGACATCTATCGGATGCCTTCTCCGTTTCAAATGGAACCCGAGAGGGTTGCCCACTCTCACCCCTCATATTTGTACTCTCCCTGGAACCTTTCTTACATAAACTTAGGACTAACCCAAACATATCAGGTATTGATATCAGACGCAAACAATACAAATTAGCGGCATATGCCGATGACATTCTTTTTTTTCACTATACCCAATCTCCTACAAGACTTTAAACTTTTTCATAAATTATCCAACTTGAAAATAAACTTCCCAAAATCCAAAGCCTCAACATCTCCCTCCCTCAGTCGATGGTCACACAATGTCAAACTAATTTCCCCTTTTCTTGGGAACCTCACGCCCTTACATACCTAGGCATTCAAATACCTTCCAGACTGACAGAACTTTACGATAGAAATCACTCCCTCATACTCCAAAATATTAAATCTGACTTGACCAAATGGTCGTCAGGTCAATTTTCTTGGTTTGGGCACATTGCCATTCTAAAAATGAATGTTCTACCTCGTATATTATATATCCTACAAATCATACCAATGAAACTTCCACCAATGTTTTTTAAAACATACAAACAACTCTGCAGAAACTTTATCTGGGCACACAAGTCCCCAAGAATTAGCTGGGATAGAATGATTGTCCCCAAACTTAAAGGTGAGCTAGGCCTACCGGATATCCATAGATACCATGATGCATGCCACATCTCCAGAATAATTGACTGGCACCTTCATGCTCATTCTAAAGACCGGATCACGATCGAGGACTCCTGTGCCCAGATCCCTCTCTCTCATATACCCTGGATTAACGCTCAAGCCACTCTTAAGAATATTCTACTCACCCATTAATGGGACCCACACTAACCAGCTTCAGACACACGTGTCACACCCTCAAAATGACCACCTCACCAGGACCTATGACTCCTCTGATGGGAAACCCCGACTTACCCCTGGTCTTCCAGATAACGATAGACATCTAACCAGCTCAGAACATAAATTGAGAGCACGTCATTTCTTCCACAACGTTTCGGTTCTAGCCATTCATGATTTACCTACTCGACTCCCAGATAGTACAATACCTTTCTTTACATTCTTACAAATAAGGCACTTTCTGCATAGCATACATCCCGTCTCTCAATGGTGCAGAGATCTACATCCTTTTGAAGCACTTTGCTCCAATGACAGTCCGCAAAATCACCTGATCTCAACCGTATACTCTTTACTTTTTGCTGACTCAGACCACAAATCTGATATGGTTATTCAGAAATGGGAGACGGACCTAAACATAGACCTCATTAAAGAAGAATGGGAAAATATATATACACACATACATAAGGGCTCTATTAACATTTCAGCACAGGAAAATAATTATAAACTCTACTCAAGATGGTACCACACCCCTGACCAAATACATCTTTTCCACCCAACGATATCACCACTATGCTGGCGATGTAACTCCACAGTAGGCTCTATTCTCCATATCTGGTGGGACTGTGCTAACATCAAACCATTCTGGGAAAAAATACACAACCTGATTACTCAAATTACTACCTACACACCAGACTTCACTCCGGCTCAATACTTACTGCACCACACATCTCTGCCTCAGTCCACGTACAGGAAATCTCTACTGCTTCACCTCATTAACGCAGCCAAACAATGTATCCCTTTGCGTTGGAGATCCACTACTCCACCTCAGTTATCTGACTGGCTGAAACGGGTAGAGAGAATAACTGAGATGGAGGATTTAATACACCAAGCCACAGACAACCCAACAAAATATCGTAAGACATGGGCCTGCTGGATGCATTTTAGAGATTCCTCAGAGTTCCAAACACTGTTATCCAACCCGTGACCTAGACTCCCACTTGACAACTACAGAACTACACATCAACTCACCTACACTAGACTATGTTGGAGTGTCCACCATTTCCATTTCCATTTCCATCCCCAACTAAACCGCCCTATCCGCCAAGCCCACACACGCTCACTTTTATCTCCTGCTCCCCACCGACTTATCGTGAATACTTTTGATAATCCTGTATACTGGCTCAAATCAGCAGGGAATTTATTTACTACACACCAATCACACCTAACCCTATACCCTCCCCTGAATCTAAAACTGAGTCCGCCAATTCCTTTGACCTTCTTCCCCCTCTCCCCCAATTTGAACTCCTAAAGATCAATAGGATAACAACATCTAACACAACAAAAATTGGTGAGAATTCCATCCCACATATCGGACCACCATCCACAATATATTTCATTAAGTATCTATTACCCTCCCCCCCTCACACAGTTTGATCCCGTTAGGGGTGCGAAGGGAGAGAGTGGTACTGCTATGGTCCACTGTCAACTACTGCATACACCCTCTTATCAACATCACTTATGGGGCGTACACACGGTCGGACTTTTCACCTACAAAAGTCCAACGGACGCCGACGGACTAAAGCTGGCTGGTAATCCGATCATGTGTGGGCTTCTTCGGACTTTCAGCTGACTTTTTCAGCCTCAAATCCGACGGACTTTAGATTTGAAACATGCTTCAAATCTTTACGTCGTAACTACGACGGACCCCGAAGTCCGCTCGTCTGTATGCTAGTCCGACGGACAAAAAAACGACGCATGCTCATAAGCAAAAACTAAACGGAAGCACTCGGTCTAGTAAAACTAGTGTTCGTATTGTAGGTAGCACATTCCTCACGCTGCAAAATCTGTGATCGTTGAATGCAGCGCATTTAATGTCTTCTTTACGAATGCTATAAAGAACGAAGATGTTTTGCTGTTCATATTCAGAGTTCTCCCAAACAGATTTCTGGATTCTTTTTCTCTTTGATCTCATGAATGACATGGTATGCTTTTTCAAAACAATGTTTCCATAGTAATAATACTTTTAATTTTTTCTTTTTTTGGTGGAGTCATCTTTTCTTGTAATTTTTATCCAGATATTTATTTTATGATTGTTGTGGAACTTTTTTTCTGTTTATCTCTAATTTTTTTGGTAAAGTTACCACAGGGAACCCATTTTCATATATATTTGTTAAATTTTTTTTAATGTTTGTAAAGTTACCACAAAGAACCCTTTATATTTTTTGTTTTTATAGTGATTTTTTTTTGTTTTTATATAAAGTTAACTCAAAGCACCGTTTTTGGTTAAGTATCTTTTTTTTTTTAAATACTTACCACTCGAACATTATTAGCATTATTTTAATCTATTTTTGGTGTGTTTTTGCAAAATCAATGAGATTGTTGTCCCTTGTTAATTTAAAACATTGTGTCTAAAATCTATGATTTAAAATAAAAAACCTAAACTCAAAAAAGATCCATTTATTTATGGTCTAAATAAAATAAAGAGGAAGTCAACGGTGGCAAAAGTATGTGTACAAGAAAATGGGGATCTTGAGGAGTCCATATAAGAGGGAGCACAATCTGGTCCAAGAATCCCAGAGATCAACAGCACCAGCAGATGATATAGATGTCCCCAGACTGTGGTACTACAACAGCCTGCGTCTTCTGTCAGACCAGACTGAACCCAAGTCATCACTTTCTTCTCTTCCCTGCAGCCTTTCCTCCACGCTGCCCTGCAGCCTTCCCTGCAGCCTTCCCTGTAGCCTTCTTTGGAGGCTGTGGCTCTGGTGTTTCAGTTGTGGCAGGAGGAGGAGGAGGAAGAGGAGGAGGAGGGGGGGCTGCCTCATGTAGTTGGGTGTTTCGTGTTAGCGTGCCCTGCAGCCCCTTCTGGATTGTTTCCCCAAATAGTCGCTCACAAATGAGGCGCTGCTCCCAATCCATTTGAAGAAGCCTGCTGGCTAAGTAGCAGCCATAGGACTCTTCCGCTTCGGGGGGGCTCCTTAAAAAATGGGTGGCCTCTTGCATGAGGCGCAGGGATGCCTCCTGTGTGACCGTCCCCTTCCTGGCCCTTTTTTTGGGAAGGTGGAG